>BQNB010060268.1:0-34641 GCA_026074375.1 Tanacetum coccineum
CCTAAGTTAAAGCTGGCAGACTTAACTTGCTCTACCAGACTTAACTTCTATTACTAACAGTACTAACTATCCTTATCAGCACTAACTATAACTAACAGACTTAACATTAATACTAACAGTATTAAGTCCGTTTACAATATTTTCCTAACATAAAAATTGGTGCACAAGTAGTTTAACTTATAGAATTTAAGGTTTAAAACTTGTTTTAAAGTTTAAAGCTTATTTGATAAGCTATTTTTAGGGATGCAATTTGTTAAAAATCTTTTTTTTGGAACGACAATTTGTGGCTACATGGCCCCTAGCCCAGAAGGCGTAGCGAGCCCACACAACCAGGTTGGGTCCAGCCCAAACGGATTCTGGAATCTGATTATTGCTATTTGAAGAGTTACAATATAGTAAACAGAAAAAAATTCTGATTGATGACTGCATTTTTTCTTCCTTTAGGGACGAGGCGGGAATCTTTTATGCTCTTGACCTTGGTGGTACGAATTTCCGTGTTCTTCGTGTGAAGTTGGGTGGAGGTGGCGAAGTGAGGCCTGAACTTAAAGAAGTCTCCATTCCTCAAAGTAGAATGACCGGGACATGTAAAGTGAGTATTGCTGATCACTCTTTGCTTTAATCAACCCAATCTTAAGATACTTTTTATACATTTTCATGTTTTAGGAATTATTTGATTTCATTGCTGGAAAACTTGCCGAATTTGTCGTTACAGAGGGTGAAGATATGCCAATTCCACCTGGCACACAACGGGAGCTCGGGTTTACCTTTTCGTTTCCTGTCAAACAAACATCGATTGACAGAGGAACTCTTGAAACGTGGACTAAAGGCTTCAATATTGAAGATGCTGTGAGTCTTGTATAACTAAGTTTTTATTTACTATTTCGCCCTTTTGGGTATTCATATATCTGTCAAAGATCTATGAAGGTGCTTTAGACAATTTATTATGGTCAAACAAATGTTTAATGCTAAACAGTTTAATAAGGACATGGTGGTTGAGTTGACGAAGGCAATGGAAGAAGTTGGCCTTGACATGCGTGTTGCTGCCTTGGTAATTTTTATTTTCGCTTATTAGTTCTATACATCCTTATCGTTATCTTTTTCTTAGCCGGAGGTCTACCCGGAAGCAGACTCCCTACCCGGGGGTTTCCCAAGGGTAGGGGCATGATCTGTCTACATTTTACCTCCCCCATACCGTGGCCTGGCGGGATTGGGTATCGTTGTTGTTGTTGTTCTATACATCCTTATCTATTCTGTAATATCGTGATAAAATTTGCAGGTAAATGATACAGTTGGAACTTTAGCCGGAGGCAAATACAGTAATCCGGATGTAATTGCAGCTGTGATATTAGGTACCGGAACTAATGCAGCATATATTGAGCGTGTAGATGCAATCCCCAAATGGGAAGGCACACCTCCAGAATCCGGAGAGATGGTTAGTGACACACATATATGATAGGCTAATCTTTATAAAAAGTTTAACATTGTTAGCAATTGGTGTTTTTGACCAATTACCTTATCTGTCACTTTTGCCGCATTTTAGCTAGTTTCTTTCTCTATTAACCAATATTTGAATGACTTCTCGACCTTAAAAACTTTCGAGGCTAGATTTTCTGGAAACTAGACTCTCTGAGCTACATCATAGATACTGGAAACTTGACAAAAGCTATTACCATCATCAATATAACAGCCACACAACACAGCCCTAAATTCTTCTCTAATCTAAATAAAGTTCTAACGCAATCTAAACCCTAACACTTACACCAACGCATTTCTAATTGATTACTAAGAACCCTAATTAGTTTATAAACTTTAATTTAAAGAATATTATGAAACCCTAGATCCACCATAACTCTTGTTACATGAATTAAATCAATGATTAAACTAATTTAGAAAAACTAAACATACCTTTAGCTTATTTTCTTTACAAAATCAAAACCCTAATTTTTTTTCTTCTTTTCTTGAGGTACTAGTTATAATCCCCGTGCACGCACGGGGTTCTTTATAAAAATCTTAATAACATATTTTTATATGTTAAAAAAGAAATAGTTTTATTTTTATTTCAAATTTGACCTTGTTACAGGCGAACCAATTATTCCAGAAAGTGCGTATGAGAGCCCATACTAACTTTGAACATTCTTTATAATGTTTTCTGGCCAAACAGAGGGCCGGTTTCAGTTGCCTTGATGTTAATAATAATGTACATAAAATGAGTAAATCTTAGTTAACAAAATCCTCTTATAAAAAAGGTTCTCAATTTGTCCTTCGACTTCTGTGAAAGTAATTGCTTTGTTACCAAGAATCCCAACTATGAGATGAGATAAGTCTTGTAGCAATGAACAATTCTAAACATTTCCATTAACAAACAGAAATCAGTCATATATCAATGTTGTGAGTTTAAATTAAATTGCATATGATTATATTTTACATTACTCCGTACTATTTATTTATTTCATGCAATTGTTTAAAGTAAATGGATTAGAAAGTTAACTTTAGGTGAGTTTATGTCAGAGCACTTTATCACACTAATTACACATATAAAAAACATGTATACAACTATACTAAAAATTACGATGAAAACCATTTATACAATATTCAACTCAATATATTCCAAAGCATCTAGCGATAATTTTACTTGTTAAATAAGCATTTGAACTTGCAGCGATGCCATATGTGTATGTTGATAGATACTCCTTAGTCCTAATCCAAAGCTGCAACAATGAGCCGTCTTTAACTTTTTTACACTTGACACCCACACCTGCTACACGACTACACATCCAACCCATCTCAATACATATATTTAAATAGTGATAAAAATGTTGCTCACGGTCCAACACATGATCTAAACATACCATTTTTAAGCCAAAAACTAAAGGTATGTATCATCCCCAAGGAAACCTGTGAAACATATCAAAATAAGCGAAGCATAAAACTTATTGTGTTTTAAATTTAAATTAGGTTGCATATAATACTGAATTCATGATGTTATCTTAAAATATTTAATGGTTACAAATTTTTTAAAACTGTTTAGATGAGTACCTTTAATTGACATTGAGCCTAAGATGAGTACCTTTTTATGCGATTTGCCCATTTAATTAAGACATTAAGCTCAAAAATATTATTGTACCAAGTAGCTCCTGATTAACTTCACGCCATTTGCAGCATACAACTCCAGAGTATTTCTTTGATCTCAAGTTGTATCAGGCATCAAGTTGGGACTTGAGCTCTTCTCCAATTTTGTATGCTCTTCACTTGAAGTAATGACAGGATGCACTGGGTTAGAAATTAGTAGATAACCATAGAATTGACACCATAATTCTTTAAGGTGTCTTATTACTATTATATGTCCTTAACTTTAGTTTAGTTTCCTTAGATAAATAACACGACATTAGGGTGAAATAGTTGCTTATTCGCTTACTCTTCCAGAACAACAGAAGTCAGTAGCTCAACAAAAAATAAAAATTAGATCATGATACCTCATGAAAAGGCGCATATAACAGAACTTTTAAAACAAACAAACCTTACACATGAAGTACATAGTTCTATAATACATAACCTTCTATAAGTAGTCATTGTTCTCTATTAGACTATTAAAGTTCAGAATATAACCATGTTTTAATTCTGCTAAAGTATATACCACAAAACAATGCCATAACATATGTTACCTTACCTTTATTATTTTAAAATGCTATATCGAATCAACTAAAGCTTTTGCAAACTCGATGACATTGATGTGATTTAATAACCTTCACCTAAATTATCATGGAAGATATATTCCATAGTTTTAACATAAATTATTTAAGACTTGCAAAAATCGTGACATAATTTCATTAATAAGCAGTCTAACCTTCTTATCTTCTGTAGTCTCAGACAAGTTTTTTTAGGTCTTCTATAAGGGTTCCAGTTGGTATCATGGAAACGCTTTCAAGGTGCATTGAGAGCCGAGATGCCTATTTCTGGTAGGCATACACGAACCTTTGATGATGTTTTGTTTACTTTTCGATCAATAAATTCAGCAAACTTCTTATTCACCTCGACTGTGGTTCGCATCAATGAGACGTGCATATATAGAAAGATGTTGAGCATCTTACAACTATGTAGAAAACTAATTAGAGGTGTGAGCTATCATAGACTTCAAGATTTTTGTTGCTTACTCATTCATAACCATAGTTCGTACGACATGAATAGACGTGGGAAATGCGTTAGCAACTAAATGTTTATATGAAATTATAGTAGTCTGCTAGTATGACTAAATGACTATACGGCGACTAATTTTTTTCACGTGTGGGGTATTAAAATAGCCAGAATACCTACCAAAGACGAGTCACCTCTTCATTGTGCTCAAATATTTTTTCTCTGCTGAAACTTTGTAGGTATTGTATTTTTAGCACCAAAGTTCACCATATCTAAAGCTGCCACACTGAGAACAAAAGGAGTCTTCTTTTCTATTATTGCATCAAACTGGGATTCATCACAAGCCGTAAAACCTCCAACTATACGATCCGCAACCTCCGTTGTAGTAATGTCCAAAACACCCTTGCAAAAGTTAATTTAAAATAACATTCAGGTCTAATAACGGAATTTTTAATTTCAAAGTTTTGATTCAAGAATGCATAGTAATACATTTAAGAATTACCTGAATATATGGTTTGTTTTTGGATTGATTTGAGGGGTTCCCATTGCAGCCCATGGTCGGTTAAAATGGGATGTTACCTATTCAGCATGCCCAAAAGAGGGTTCTATCAACAACACCAGCTCTTTCTAACAATTCACCTCCCCAAGTTCTCACTGCAATGATGAATTAGTGTCAGCACCTTAGACAGCAGCAAATGTTGCAGCCTATGCACCAATCAGCCTCTGAACATGCTCAAATGTTGTGTCAACAAAAACAAACTTTACAGGCACGCTACCAGTTATTTCAGGAGGCATTTGCAAAGAACAGAGTATCAGTCACAACATTTTCATATCCAAGCCATTCCCAAAAGGCCGAGTTACTAACAATTGGAGTCTACACTTGAGGATAGATTTTAGGGGTCACTGTAGGGTTCCTATGAAAATCAGTAAAAAAGTAAACAAATTGAAAAATAAGTCAAGTATTTAATATTTGTGAGCTAAAAGTGAAGGTAGCTAAACAGGCACGTTAAGTCAGCTAAATTGAAAAATAAGTGAAGTATGTATTTAATATTTGTGAGCTATAAGTAGTATATCATGTTATTTCTAAACAATCATCTGATTCAAAATGGGCATGGTTAATTTATGTTTAAAATTACATGACATAGTAACCAGATCATTACACTTTCCTCGATAGCCTTTCACCTTAAAATTCAACTAATATTCTACACTACTAATTTTAAGCTCAAACTGATGGTTTAGACTTCTATATATAAGCAAATAAATTTCTTTGACCAAGTGCATGTTTAGTTATACATTTATATCTTTATGGGATCACTAATATATATAGGCAAAACTAAAAAACGTCCAAAAATACAGCTGGCTTAAATCATCTAGATTCAGCATCCGAAAATCACCAAAATCTATATGGGCAAAGCTAAAAATCGTTTGAAAAATCAGCAGCCTTCCTAAACTTCTTAAGTAACTTATAAAGTTCTCTAAACATGTTTATCATCTATACATAAACTTCATACGAATACAGTTTATTGATCATCTAATACAGTGAAAACCTTTTATATCTATGCCATAAAGTCACTTAAGACTATATATTTATATCTTCTTATTTATTGCTAATCAGACATATGAACAATTATCCAATTAACACTATGACAACAGATTAGGGATTATTATACCTTATAATCATCGCATCATCATCATCATCATCTAGGTTTGACCACTTGGATTCCTGCATATTTAAAAAATAAAAACCTAAAATTAAATGATTGAAAGGTATGATTTATAATTTTCACCCTTAATCAATCAACTAAAAGAAGGAAAAAACAGATTAGGGTTTCGGCTAAATGATCATAAATATTAGGAGTTACAATCCATCCTTATAATTCAATGAAGTGAGGGTTATCTTGGATGTTCCGGAAGGAAGGTTTTGTTTTTTTAAGGTTTTGGTGTATTGAGAGTTGAAGACGATCATGACAATGTTATAGGGAATGCGATTCGGTTTTTTTTAATAAAATTTATTGTGCTTTTTCTTAAATTTACAAATTTGGCACAAAAAGTTTAAAAATTAACTCCGGTTTCTTAAGTTTTTTTCTTTTGATTTTTGACACTTATACTTTTGTGTCTATATTTTTTCTTTCTAGTAACTAAAAACGAATTTATTTATATTTTGCCCATAAAAGAAATATTTAAACCTTTTAATTAAGCATATTTAAAATAAATAAATAATAACTAAGTGGAGCATACCTAATAAATAAACATTCTTTTTTTTGAAATACAAAAGTCCTCACTTTTCGTTTTCCTTTACTAAATAAAAGATTCGGCCGACTAATGCAAGAGGAGGGGAGGAAAATTTCATTCTTAGAGTATTATGGGTTAGTATATATAGGATACAAAATTCCCTAATTAGAGTCCTAGTTAAATTGGGCTTTGATACGCCACAGCAAACACCCTGAAAAACAGGTTATTCTATATTCGCTATATTGCTATTTTTCAAGTTTTATGTGTAGAACAGTGTCTTAAAATATTGCTATTTTTCTTAAACCAGATATTTGAGAAGATGATTTCCGGAATGTATTTGGGTGAAATTGTGAGACTTGTCTTATTAAAGATGGCTCAAGCGCGTTTTTTTGGCGATATCGTACCACCCAAACTTGAAGAATCCTCTGTATTAATGTACAAAAATAAATATGGTCAATATGATTTTACATATGCTCCGTTTTATGTTTTAGTTTATATAAAAAACTGTTTATATCTGATATGATGCGGACTCTGATATATCTGGCAATGCTTCATGAATTTCGATGTATATGAACCTCAAAAAGGTTGCAACCATTTTGAGCGACAAACTCGAGGTACTGTAACTCGTTATATTTCCATTCAGACACAAAATGTTAAGAAACCGATTTGAGATTGATTAGTCCCTAAAGTTTTCGTGGCTATATTTCTTTGAAACGCGTTTAAGGAAGTTTGTTACAATACTAATGTTTGGTACAGTGTAATTGTAGATATCTGACATTTCTAAAGAGACGAGAAAACTAATTGTGGATCTATGTGAAATCGTTGCAACACGTGCGGCACGTCTCTCGGCTGCTGGAATCCTAGGAATACTAAAAAAACTGGGGCGAGACAATGGAAACCAAAAATCTGTAATAGCAATTGACGGGGGGTTGTTTGAATATTACGGGAAGTTCAGAAACGCCATGCTAAAAGCGATGGAGGAATTGTTGGGTGAAGAAGCATCTAAGAACATCATAATCGAGCAGTGGAATGATGGTTCAGGTCTCGGTGCTGCTCTTCTTGCAGCCTCTAATCCCCGTGTCGCAGAACAAAATGAGTCTGGGTAGACTTGTATTGTTTTTTTGTATGACTGGAGAGGTCTTTTCGAGCCATTTGAGTGAATGCATTGAACTATACTCATATTATTGTTGTATGTGTCAAACACTACCGTTCTTATTGTATGAATAAACTTGTAATCTGTTTTCATCGTATGTACTTGAAACTTCTTGGCTGATAAATGGGGGGTGTTTTTTTTTCCTTCTGGAAAACATGTTACCTTTATAAACATACAGAATGCGAACATCTGGAAAACTTATGCATAAGCTTTCTCCTTTATAGGTGATCATTCAAGTGTACGAGTGACAAGCGCTTGTTGAAACACACTTGTTGCTAAGTCTTAGGAAACACAAACAGTTCGTTGTCTATTATGAGGTCTCATGATTTAATAGCATATGGTTTGGCATGTACATAAATCATGATGATGTCAAACCTGAAATTACAAAGGGAGCATTTAATATTCAGCTTGGAATGCAAGTCCGGACAAAATATATATAAAGAAGATAGTGTGTGCTTTATGCATTGTTTGGATCTCAGTTTTGTGATCTGCACTCTGCAGATGTAAAAAAAGTAAATTGGGTAAAAGTAAATTGGGTATAAGTAAATTGGGGTTTGACTTGGTTCATTTCATGTTGATAGTCACTCTTTCTATTTCTAGAAAATTGGGTATAAGTAAGCTATGTCTCAAAGCAACCTGCGTTAGAGATGGTTTGTAAGATCGGTCTGCCTGCAATTTTCTGGCAGGTGATTTTAAAAGTGGCAATGTGCCATGAGTATGCTGGAAAGGAAGTATCTCTTGGATGGTGGCTACTTCACCCTTAATAGATATAAATTCATTGCTATTTTATGCAGTTAGCCCACTTATTACTAGTAAACGCATGCAGAAAAACATGGCTATGCAAAAGCTTATAAACTTATGACTCTTTGTGCTGGTCAAAGTACTGCATAGGTTGGATCCTTATCAAACCGAACTAGAATAGAATCTAGAAACAGAAATATTCACTGTGCAGCCGAAATCCGAACCGCTGTGAACTAGTTATAGCAACATAAGCAAGCTCTACATAGTGTGCTTTCCGCAGTGATCTTCTACCAAGAAACCACCACGAGACCCATAAAAATATACAAACTGATCTTACAATCTGCCCATACAGTGTTTCTATACAAACATATCAATAAAATGCTAAATGGCGCTTCTAAATATCGAAGGACTAACTGTCACATGGTCTTCTAAACTCTAACTTAAAACGAAGTCATACACCATTAAGACCTCTAACTTCACAGATTTTCGACTATATCTAACATTCCAACAAGAGCTAACTAAACCAAACCAAAGGTCAGGTAATACCGTTAAACTACATATTCTGCTACTTTGATCAATAAAGTCATCATAACAGCATAGCATCATTTAACGTCATATCCATATCTAAGACAACATAAAACACACAAGCACATCATTTATTCTAAAAGCACGTACACTTTTACCAACTCACTCGCGCGACGAATCAAGGCTCGTATTATTCATCCTCTCAAGAGCCAAAACAAGAGCTTGAGTACCCAAATCACCATCACCATGCGCCTTAAGCGAAACATAAAGCTGTTGCGCAAGTGCTAAACCCGGCAACCCAATGCCCATTTTCTCGCACTCCTTTAAACAAATCCCTAAATCTTTCACAAAATGATTCACATAAAACCCAGCTTCAAAATCCCTTTTCAATATCCTTTGACCATACAATTCCAATGACTTTGACCCAGCTGCACCACTCGATATAGCATTCAAATAATCACCCAAATTTAACCCACTTTTACTAGCATAAATAAGCCCTTCTATTAACCCAACCATAGTTGAAGCTATAGTTACCTGCATTGTCGACAATGCAGCTAAGTTAGTGGAGGCCCTCTGCAAAAGCTTATATGATAACTAAATATAACGATTAAAGTATTACACTAGCCATTGAAACAAAAAACATAGTAGTATTTTAATGATCTAGCTTCAAGTGTAACAAAATATTTACAGCATACAATTATATTACGTTAACAATTTTTGTTAAAAGCAAAATTTGAGGCCCCAATTATATAACGGAATGTACATTTCGAGGCGTTTAAATATACGAGGCCACGTCGCACAATTTCGTATACGGCTCTGATTACCTGATTAGCCAATTTACAAAACTGCCCCTTCCCGGGCCCACCCATATAATTAACCTTCCCTAACAAAGTCAACACAGGAGTCAACTCCCTGACCACCCCCTCATCACCCCCACAGAATATCGAGAGCGTGCCCTCACGCGCCCCTTTGTCCCCACCAGACACCGGCGCGTCGAGCGCGTGAACACCTTTTTCGCTCGCCACGCGCGCTATCTCAACAGCCAAAGAAGGCTCAGAAGTGGTCATGTCAACCACCACCCCGTTGACTTTCATTCCAGACAGCACCCCGTTGACTTTGTCAAGGATGACGTGGCGAACATCAGATGGGTATCCTACTATGGTGAAAACTATATCAGATTGTGAAGCTACTTGGGCTGGTGATGAGGCCCATTGGGCTCCTGAGTTGAGTAAGGGTTGGGCTTTGGATTGGGTTCTTGTGAAGATGGTGAGCTTGTAACCTGCTTTTAGGAGATGGGAGCACATGGATTGGCCCATTACTCCGGTGCCGATCCAGCCTATGGAGGTGGTTGATGGGCTGACGGTGGTGGTAGTGGTGGTGGTTGTCATGACGTGGCGGCGGTTAGTGGTGAGTTTAAGGAGGGTTTGGTTGGTGTGGAATAATGAACGGATGAGTGGCTTTGTTCTCATTGTTGGTTTTATCCGATGATAATATATGTCATTGTTTTTGTTGTCCTTACTATTTTATTTAATTTTTTGAAAACCGGGTCTCTAATCAACACGGTCGAGTCATTGGGTTACCGGTTCAACCGGTTCGCCCGCCGGGTCATCCCGGTTTAAAAAAAATAAAAAATAATAATATTTGCAATAATACAAAAAATTATATATATAAATTATGAATATACCTTATATTTAGCCTAAAAACGATTTACTACCAAATATAACATGTAACAAATAAAATTACGTTGCAAATATATATAAAAAACTTGCTTTATTTATAAAAAAACATGAAAAAACCAAAACCCGACCGGGTCAAACCGGGTCTCGAGAACCGGGTTGACCCGGGTCACCTTAAACCCGGCGGGTCAAACCGGGTTTTGAAAATATGAAACCCGGTTTAATTTGACCCGTTTTTTCGACCGGAACCGGTCGGGTCAACCGGGTTTAAAAACATTGCTTTTATTATAATCAGATTAATGTTTGCGCAAAATGTTGGTGTATAATGAAAAATAATTATACTTGTGAAATCATGATTTTGGTTCGACGCTTGATGTAAAGTGTGTGCTTTTAAAAAATTGTCAAGTTCGTCAAGTTTATGAAAGATTGAAGAGGCACTTAGGGGTAGTTTAAGCAAACTATGTTAGTTATGTTTCAAGATTTTAAATCTTAAAAAAAATACACTTTTTTATAAATAGTAGAGATAAACCCAATATCATAATGGGAAAATTCCCAATATAAACCGGTCGCCTAAAGTGTTTACTTTTTTTAAACCTCAAAAAATAAACTTCTTAAAATAGACCAGTCGCTCGGTCTCTAAAATCGCCTATAAAACTTTTCACTTTTTGTGAAATTACTTTTCATACATGTTTTTTAGCGACCTAGTAAAGTATAAAAGTTGCCTACTTTAGGCGACTTTTATACTTTACCAGGTCGCCCAAAAACATGTTTGAAAAGTTACTTACATAAAAAGTAAAAAGTTTTTTAGGCGACTTAAGAGACCAGACGACTGGTCTATTTTGAAAAATTTATTTTTTAAGGTCTAAAAAAGATAAACACTTTAGGCGACCGATCTATTTTAAAAATTATCCTTATCATAATTCAGTGCACCACAAAACTGATCCCATCTTACCTTTTGTGGTAACCATTTGATCAGAAATATAAAAATATTATATTTTATATAAACATACGACAATCTAACAACGTACAAATCAAATAACAAGAATAAAATACCTTACTTTCTTCGTTTGCACAAAAGTGATGTGAACCACCACTCTAAACTATAGTGCACAAAGTCGATGATGCGGGTTCCTTTTATGGTGTTCCAGACGCCAATGATGAGGTAATATTGTCTAATTTTTTTTTCATGTTTTTTTATGAACTAGGAGCTCACGGTGTCGCAGTCGCAGAAAATTCAATTTCAAAGTACTCACAGATTCTTTTAAAATGCATCTAATCCTCATGCATTGTGTTTCTAGTTATTATATGCGTTGTGTTTCTAGTTATTATTTAGTTAGTCCATCGATAGGTGAAAAATAAATTTAGTTTCACATAAATCAATCATTTTATCTCAAAAGCGTATCCTTTTGTTAAAGTTCTTTTTATTATGCTATGATTAAAGAAATAGGTGCACCAAATCACTTTTGACTCTAGTTCCGCCTGTTTTTACTTTTTCATCAAACGTCTAACTTTCTATTTTGAGGTTTTTAAAAATAAATATTCCTTTTATGTTTCAATCAATCAAACAAGATTTTTGATTAGGTATGGTCTTTTCCGGATACTTTGGGAAAGACAATCACAATTAATTTCTAATATTCTTAAGACAAAACTACTCTATATTGGAACGGTCCACTGGAATAGCTGGGGTGACAAAGATCACCTCAGGTCCAGAGGCAATAACTAAGGAGTAGCGTCTACATAGGATGTCAGGAGTAGCAGCTACACAAGAGGTAATGAGTAGCAGCTACAAAGGAGGTAAGGGGTAGCAGCTACACAGGAGGTAAGGGGTAGCGTCTACACAAGAGGTAAGGATTAGCAGCTACACAGGAGGTAAGGAGTAGCATCTACTCAGGAGGTAAGAAGTAGCGTCTACACAAGAGATGGAGCATTGTCTCCATCGGAGCTAGTACAATGACAATTGACATACGATGTACGAATAGCACACACATTTGGTCCACAACCAGTACTTGGAGCATGAAGACAACCTTGACTTCGAAGACCAAGTCTGATGCCAGCGACTTATGTGCTGCGTCTAGAAGACAACTTAGCTTCCACAATGCTTGTGTCTTGGAGCTAACCCCAGGTAGTATATAATGAGTTGTTCACACATGAACAGGACTCAGTTACACACACACACTCCAATACTCACTTCTCCTTACCCTCACCTCTCCTTTATTATCATTCACCCATACTAAGTACTTACTCTCACTTCGGAGCTTGGTCTCGGATTAAAACCCTAGGGCGAGCTAACGGTGTTCTTTCTTATTTCAGCCTAAGAGACGAAGGAGCAGCCGTAAGACCTCCTAAGGATCAGGGCGGAAGAGAATCTACGGAAATTTGCTCGAACATTGGCGCCATCCGTGAGACCGGAGTACCAATCTACCAAGTGCTAACAATGGATGGTTGTACGAAGGATCCTCAACTGGAGGAGGGTGAAAACCAGAACACCGGAGAACCTGGGACCGGGATGACTCCTCTAGGAGGAACCTCCGCTCCCGTCGAAAAAGTTCAGGAAGGCCCCTCTCCAGCGTTTGTAAAGGAAAATATTAATGTATTGAGAGCCATGATCAAAGAGCTTGACAACCGGGGTTAAGAGAAGGTAACCCCTCGCAGGCTCTTCAATGAAGGGCCATGCGGAGCTAGATTGGAGAACTCTCAGATGAGGCAAGAGGATACTCCTCCGATGGATCCTCTAGGTCAAGGAGCGGAAGTAGGTCTCAGTCTGCTCGAAAAAACCAAAAAAGTGTCTTGAGGAAAAATGGGATCTCTAAGTCTCATCGTCAGTGAGATTAGAGACACGAAGTAGATCAAAGTCTAAGAGTGTCAAGTCGAAGCCTCAGTCAGTGAGAGCTTCTCGAAGGAAGTCAAGCTCAGACTCAGGATATGATACCGTGTCTGATAACAGCTCAGAGGACTTGAGCATACCTTATAGGTGGCCCAAGCCTATGCCTTTCACTTCTAGGATCACACGCTTCATATATCATCGACGGGCTAAACTTCCAGCGAATATCCGAGTCTATAAGGGGAACAACACGTTTCAACTTCTGTTAAGGAGATAGACAACGTTCAGCTTGGAATTATCAACCAAGCTGAACTGAAGCTCTTACTAAAAGCCTTCTTTAGTTTTTGTACCACTGCATAAACTGAAGTGGAGATACTTCCCAATCTTCTAAGGACCTGAAGAGCTGACGCTGAAGAACCTTTAGCGACTTAAGCTGAAAGACTTCAGCTTGAGTAATACTTAGGGGAGTTTATGTTTAAATCTACTAAAAGACCGAATGGCTCAGGAACTGAACCCAACAATCTCCCCCTATTTGAATATACAAATAGCCTAAGTTAAAATCAATTGTAAGTGAGCAAAATAACTTCTTCTTACACAACTGATATAAATTAAACAATATAAACTGATAACCATTCATTCTAACTTTCATTACATTACTTTTGCAAAAGATAAAGTTATTACAAACGATTTCCATTCTACTGTCTTAGCTGCCTAATAAACCTATTCTTCATGCTGAACTTGATGACTTGTGTTTCTTTGTTGACCTGGAATGGTCTTTTAAGTCAGTGGTTCTTTTTCTTTCTTGTTTGCTAACTCATTTAGCTTATTCAGAGGATCTTGTTATTTGAGAGGTTTGTTGAAGTCAATCTTTAGTTCTCTTTCAGTTTGATCAAGGTATTCTATTCTTGTCTTTATCAATCCATAGATGGTTTTCCATCCTTTTTCTTTTCTATCAGGACAAGCTTGTACACCCTCTCTCCATTTAGCCAGATGTAAGTCACTGACTTTGAAATTTACAATGACTTTAATTGTCCCATCTTCCCTATATACTTTCAGTGAGATAGGGCCTTTTTGTGTGATTACATCACAGTTTATGATCTTTGAGTTTTTTCTTTTTTTTAGCATCTTGTCACAATATTTATCAAAGAGTAACTTCTTATTGTGGTATTGTTCCACCACATCAATGCCCAAAAGATCAACTAGTTCATTTTGCAGGTTTGTTTTAGCATCCTTGGTAGTGTTCTTCTCCCCCTTAGCAGGTAAAGCAGTTGCTTGGCCTGCTGAAGGAACATCCTTGGTCATAGCTCCTAATGCATTTTCCACTACAGTGGCAAACCTGTTCAAGATTTCAGTAACCTTGTTTAATAGACTTGGAAGGGAATCCAAAGTCTTGAGTTGTTTTTGAACTGAAGAAACTAGAACTGGTAAAGCTTGAAGCTCCGCTGGAAGTTCCCATTGAATGTTCTTTAGTTCAACAACCTGAGATGTAAGACTAGAGACAGTGGAAGCGAAAGTCTCCAGTTTTGTTCGAATCTCTTTTAAGTCCCCAAGTAGCTTGATTTCCATATCTTTAACATGCTGCTTTAGCTCTTTAATCTCTCCAGATAATTCAGTGAGTTTTAAGGGGAGCTCTTTTAGTTAAGTTGGTAAGCATTTAGCAAAGTTTTGAATCAATGTTCAGCATACCTAGTTCAACAATCAATCTTTTGAAAGTTGGCTCATCTAGAGGCTTGGTGAAGATATTAGCAAGTTGATATTGAGGGGAATGAAATGCAATTCAATGTCCCCTTTTAGAATACGATCTCTGATAAAATGATATCTGATATCAATATGCTTTGTTCTTGAGTGCAGAACTGGATTGTTTGAGATTGCAATAGCACTTATGTTATCACAAAATATGGGTACCTTTTCATAAATGATATCATAGTCAGTGAGTTGACTCTTCATCCATAATATGTTGACACAACATCCAACAACAGCTACATATTCAGCTTCAGCTGAGGACATAGCTACAGATTGATGTTTTTTAGCACTCTAACACACTAGTTTGCCTCCTAGCAATTGACAAGCACCTGAGGTGCTTTTCTTGTCCATGTTGCATCCAATATAGTCAGACTCTGAGTATCCTTTTAGGTCAAAACCTAAATATTTTGGATACCATAAACCAAGACTAGGAGTACCTTTTAGGTACCTGAAAATTCTCTTAACAACAATAAGGTGGGATTCCTTAGGATTCGCTTGATATCTTGCACATAGACAAGTTAAGAACTGAATGTCAGGTCTGCTTGAAGTTAGATACATTAAAGATCCAATCATACCTCTATATTGAGTCTCATTTACAGCTTTTCCACTCAGATCAGGTCCTAAGTTGTTAGGGGGTACCATTGGAGTTTTCACTGATAAACCATTTATGTCATACTTTTTCAGTAGATCCTTGACATATTTTTCTTAGTTGATTGAAATGCCTCTTTTAGATTGTTTAATCTAAAATCCAAGGAAGTAGGTGAGGACACCCATCATGCTCATTTCATATCTTTGAGTCATCAGTTTAGCAAACTGTTTGCATAATTTTGTGCTTGTAGACCCAAAGATAATATCATCAACATAGATTTGAACCAGAATCACATCAGTTTGAGTTTTGTAGACAAACAGAGTATTGTCTATCTTTCCTCTCACAAACTTATGTTCGGTGAGAAAGGTTGAGAGAGTTTCGTACCATGCTCGTGGAGCTTGTTTAAGTCCATAAAGGGCTTTGTCCAGTTTGCAAACATGGTTAGGGAATTCATTGCTCTCAAAACCTGGAGGTTGTTTTACATAAACTTCTTCTTTTAGTTTACCATTAAGAAATGCACTTTTGACATCCATTTGATAAACTATGAAGTTCATGTAAGTGGCAAAGGCAAGAAAGATTCTGATAGCTTCAAGTCTTGCAACTGGAGCAAAAGTCTCATCATAATCTATGCCTTCTTGTTGATTGTAGCCTCTTTTTTGCTCCGGTTCCTCTTGCCTCTTCCCTCCTCTTTCCCCCACACAAAACACCTTCTTGAGCTACAAGCCTTGCCTTATTTTTGATGACTATTCCAGTTTCATCTCTTTTGTTCCTGAAAACCTATCTTGAGCCAATTATGGTTTGACCATATGGTGCAGGAACTAATATCCAGACTTTGTTTCTGGCAAATTGATTTAGTTCATCTTGCATGGCATCAACCCATCCAGGATGCTTTAGTGCTTCAGAGACCTTTTTAGGTTCTTTTTCAAAAAGAAAATCTACAGAGAGACATTCATGAGCTAAAGCAACACTAAGTTCTATGGCCATGGCTCTTGTGAGCATTCCATTCCCTGTATTACTAATGATATTTACCAGCTCAATATGTTTGTCCTTAGACCATCTGTCTTAAGGAGCTAGAGTGATCATTGATGGAATGGGGTAAGGGTGGATTTGGGATTGAAATTGTATTTTGTACTGAAGTATCCTCTACTCTTAGAGAGGATGAGTGTTTAGAGATTTGAATGTCTTCAGTGTTTGGGAGATTATCAATGATTTGTTCATCATTGGTGTGATTGGAATGTTTAAAATGATCATCATTTAAGATTTCATCATTTTGAACAGATTGATCATTTTTATCAGTTTGACCATTTTAGTCAGATGAAACTTCAGTGTTGGGATTAAAAGTCTTCTTGATGTTGTTTGAATTACTGCTGCTCATGTTAATGTTAATGATGCTCAGCTAAATTTAGTGCTGCTCATGAACTTCAAAGAAAATATGCTAAGTATTTACTACTGCTAGTACAAAGTTAGTACTGCTAGTGAATATTAGTACTGCTAGAGAAAATATGCTAAGCAGTTACTACTACTAGTGATAAGTTACTACTACTAGTATAAAGTTACTACTTCTAGATAAGTTAATGCTGCTAAGGTTAATAAGTTAATACTGTTTGTTGTTAGTACTGCTTATATGATATGTATTAAGTTATTTGTTTATAAAAAAGATTATGGATACTTAGGAAAGTATTGTAAGCCGACTAGGGCTCCTTGGTGTATAAAAGGAGGTCCCAGGGCATAGAGTTTGATATGTTTTTATCTTTTATTATTCTTAGCTTCAAGGTCTGTGTAACCCTAATACTTTGAGAGTATTCGTATTATTATTAATAATTTTGGAGCTTATTTGTTTTGAATTACTATTTCATTAAGAACTCTTCTTAATATTAAAGATTAGATTCCGCATAATCTTTAATACATTCAAAAATAGTTTCTACTATAGTTGAGTTAGATTTATCTAATATAGCTAAACCTTAAATAAAGCTTAAGGAATTCGATCTATTGAAGTGGGATCAACAAGTGGTATCAGAGCTTGTTAAGAACCTGTTTTTGCTAAAAGACATGGATCAAGATTCTGCGCACATGGTGGCTGCATCTAAAGTTCCCATGCTCAAACCTGGTGAGTATGAAATATGGAGGATGAGGATTGAACAATATATCCAGATGATAGACTATGCACTGTGGGAAGTCATAGAGAATGATGCAACCTTGCCAAAAACAAAAATTGTGGAAGGAGTTATGACAGAGATGCCTATTACAACTGCTGAAGAAAAAGCTACGAGAAGATTAGAGGTGAAAGCTAGAAGTACTTTAATAATGGGCATTCCCAATGAACATCAGTTAAAGTTTAACTTTATAAAGGATGCTAAGAAGTTGCTGGAAGCTGTTGAAAAAAGATTTGGTGGGAATAAGGCTACAAAAAAGACTTAAAGGAATCTCTTAAAGCAGCAGTATGAAAACTTCATTGCTCTAAGCTCAGAGATGCTTGATCAAACTTTTGATAGGCTTTAAAAGCTTGTGAGTCAGTTGGAGCTTTTGGGTGAAAAGATTTCACAAGAAGATGTTAATAAAAAGTTATTAAGAAGTTTGTCACTTGAGTGGAACACACATACTGTTGTGTGGAGGAATAAAGCTGATTTGGATACAATGAGCATGAATGATCTCTACAACAACCTCAGGGTGTGTAAACCAGAAGTTAAAAGGATGTCTAGCTCAAGTTCAAGCACACAGAACATGGCTTTTGTGTCCTCTTCAAATAACAACACTAGCAGTACTAATGAAGCAGTTAATACTGCTCATGGAGTTTCTACTGCTAGTACTCAAGTTAATGCTGCTTACTCTACAAATATTGATAACTTGAGTGATGTTGTTATTTGTGCATTCTTTGCTAGTCAACCAAATAGTCCTTAACTTGTACATGAGGAGTTGTAACAAACCTATCCAGATGACATGGAAGAGATGGATTTGAGATGGCAAATGGCCATGTTGACTATGAGGGCCAGAAGGTTTTTATAGAATACAGGAATGAAGCTTACTGTTAATGGTAATAAGACTATTAGTTTTGATAAGTCCAAAGTGGAGTGCTATAACTGCCACAATAGGGGACATTTTGCTAAAGAGTGCAGAGCTCCTAGAAATCAAGACAACAAGAACAAGGAAAGCTCAAGAAAGAGTGTGCCCGTGGAAACATCTACTTCTACAGCTTTGGTGTCATGTGATGGTCTTGGTGGATATGCCTATAGTGATCAAGCAGATGAAGGGCCTAATTATGCACTCATGGCTTTCTCATCTTTAAACCTTAACTCAGAGGTATCCAATGATTCTATTTGTTTAAAATCTTGTTTGGAAACTGTTGAACTTCTTAAATCTCAAAATGAACAACTATTAAAAGATAAAAGAAATCTAAGTTAATGGTTCTAGGTTATAAGTCAGGTTTAGAGTCAATGGAAGAAAAACTTAAAGTTTATAACAGCACATGAGTCTATTTATTGACAAGGATATTAAGGCTTGAAATTGAATGCTATAGGTGAAATAACTCAATTAGAGAGATTAGGAAGAAGCTGAAACAGTTCAAAAAGAAATAAGTTGGCATCAAATTAATGTAGATAGATTTGAACACTGCATCTATAAACGTTTAACAAGCTTATAGAGTGTCAAATTAGTTGTGCATTGCAGACAAGGTTTAGTATGAAATTATAGCAGTTCCACCTCCTTTACAGGAAATTTCATGCCTCCAACACATGACTTATCTTTTACTGGTTTAGATGAGTTTGTTAAATATTGCTGTAGTGAGAAAGTACGCTATGTTAGTGAAGAAGGCCTAGGGTAGTTAGGATGAATGTTGATGCCCCAATTATTGAAAGAAATGGGTGTCAGTTGATGAGGTAGAGGCAGTGTCTAAGCCTAAAAATTGAAAAAGAATATTGTTAGGCTAGTATTGTTAAGAATGAGTCTGTAAAAATCTAAACAATAAGAAATAACTGGTAGGTAAACTGTTAAACAAAGATGTGCAAAATAGCAAAAACACTAACACATCCAAGAGCAATCACAAAGAAATGTGACAATATGATGTCTCAAAAACTAGGAAGCAATTTTGAGATGTTTAATAAGGCCTGTTATGTGTGTGGAAGCTTTGATCATTTGCAGAATGATTGCAATTACCATCAAAAATAGTTTCAAAATCAAAGGATGGTAAAACCTATTTGGAACAATGCTCAAAGGTGGATACATCAAAACTTTGCTAATAAAGGGACTTACCCTGTGCTAATGATATTGTTCCAAGAGTAGTTTTTATGAAGTCTGCGTTTTGTATCAATTACTACGCTAGACAAAGTATTCTAAAACAGCAGTATGTTAATACTACTAGATCAAAAGTGTAATGCTGCTCACTAAAAAACAATAGTGAATGCTGCTAGACCAATGTCATATCTTTCTAAAATAGCACATTCAACTGTTAAGAGGCCCATTCATAAGAACACAACATTTAAAAATAGTAATATTTATCAAAGGGTTAATACTGTTAGGGGATAAGAAATTTAATAATGCTAGGGCCAAAAGAAGTAGTCTTAACGTGTTAAAGGAAATAATCAGAATGACTGTTAAGGCCTCAGATTGTTGGGGTTTTGGAATCCAAAGCTTATAAAAGTTTTTAGACCATGTTTCTAAACATAACAGTGCATCAATCATCCTAAAAAGTTTGATTATATTAACTGCATAAAGGCCAGATTCCAAAGTCAGTGATGGCCTTGGGTCCCAATAAAAAAAAACGATTTTTCTTATCTAATGTCGCAAGGACAATCCACAAATAGATTTATAAGATCAGATAAGTGTAGTATTTGTTTTGCTGGTAGCATCAAAGCAGATGACAAGTATAATTACATATCCTTATTTCGCTTTATCAGTAATCTGTATGTGGATACGGATAGTTGGAATTATGTGCCTGTTAGAGGGAACCCTAAAGGAGGGAAAATTACAAGAAAATGTACCATTAAAATGGTAATCTTCGATTTTTGAAAATGTGCATTTTGTGAGAGAGTAAAAGTTTTAATCTCTTTAGTGTCTCACCAAATGTGTGATAAAAAGAATAGTGTTCTTTTTAATGGCACTGATGTATTGTTTTATCTCCAACTTTAAGTATTGATGAAAGTCAAGTTTTAATTAGAATTCTAGAAAGAACAATAATGTATAGTGTGATTTAAAGAACATAGTTTCCTAAAGGAGGTTTAACTTGACTTTTTGCACAAAGCCACATTGATGATCTAAACTTTGAGCATAGAAGGTTTGTCACTTAAATTTTAAAACCATGGATAAATTGGTTAGTGGAGATCTTGTAAGAGGATTACATTCTAAACTTTTTGTAAAATGATCAAAACCGTGTTGCTTGTCAAAAGGAAAAGCAGCATAGAGCATTTTGTAAGTCCAAAACAGAGAACTCAATCAGTCTTCTTTTACATTTGTTACATATGGACTTGTTTGGTCCAACATTTGTAAAAAGCCTTATGAAGAAAATGTATTGCCTAGTTGTCATAGATGATTACAGTAGGTTTACATGGGTTTTCTTTCTAGCTACTAAGGATGAGACTAGTGGCATTCTTAAGTCCTTTATAACTGGGATAGAAAATCTAGTAGATCACAAGGTTAAGGTGATTAGATGTGATAATGGAACTGAATTCAAAAATAGAGAAATGAATCAGTTTTGTGAAATGAAGGGTATTTTGAGACAATTTAGTGTAGCTAGAACTCCTCAACAAAACGGAGTTGATTTTCTGGTGGAGGATTAAAGTTTCTAAATCTTGCGGCTGCTAAGACTGTGCTAGCTAATTCTAAGTTGCCAATTACTTTTTGGGCTGCAGCAGTTATTACCTGCTTGCTCTGTGCAAAACTAGGAGTGTTAGTAGTTAAAGCCTCATAACAATACCCCATATGAACTTTTTCATGGTAAAACACCAATTTTAAGTTTTATGAGACCATTTGGGTGTCCTGTTACCATTCTCAATACCATAGATCACTTAGGCAAATTTGATGGTAAGGCTGATGAAGGTTTCTTTGTTGGATACTCTTTAAATAGTAAAGCCTTTAGAGTATTCAATAGTAAAACAAGGATAGTGGAAGAAAACTTGCATATTGGGTTAAGTGAGGAGTCACCTAATGTTGTAGGGTAGTGGTCTTAGTTTGGGCTATTGATATTTGAGGCTACTAACAAGTCAATGTAATTATGAGCCTATTATTTGAGGTACACAGTATAATGGTTTTGAAAAGTACAAAAAGCAAGTGATAATGCATGTCAGCTAGAAAGGTGACAGAACCAATGTCAAAAATTATATTTTGATTCCATTAGGTCTGCTGATCCATCATTTTCTCAAGTTCCGAAGAGTTCATCCCATTGATGTGGATTTATTACGAGTATACTTTTTATGATGGTTCCTAAACCTTCAAGTGAGGATGGAATGATGGTTATGAAGATCAGAAAAAGAGGTGAATATACAATCAAGAGAAGGAAGATACTGTTAAAACACTAATCATGTTAATGCTGCTGGCACCATATGGGGGTTAATGCTGTTGTGGAAAAGCAAGTAGTTGAATTCCATTTGATCCAAATATGCCTGCTTTGGAAGTTATAAGCATATTTGACTTATTCAAGAGATAATTGAAGATGATGATGCAGTGGCCCGACATGAATAATTTGGATACAACAATCCAAGTCAGTCCTAATCCAACTACAAGAATTCATAAAGATCATCCTCTTAATCAAGTGATTGGAGATTTGCAATCAGCTACACAAACAAGAAAGATGTCAAAGAATTTTGAGGAACATAGGTTTGTTAGCACTATTCAACAAATAACAAACCATAAAGACCTTTAAAACTGCGTGTTTGCTTGCTTTTTATCACAAGAAGAACCCAAAAAGGTAATTCATGCATTGAAGGATCAAGCTAGATTAGAGCTATGCAGGTGAGCTTCTACAATTCAAGTTACAAGAAGTTTTGGACTTAAGTGGGATTTTACCAAATAGAAAAAAGGTATAGGCTTAAATGGGTTTTCAAGAACTTAAAAAGGATTAAAAGGGGAATTGTGCATAAGAAAGAAAGCGAAGATTGGTTGCTCAAGGGTACCATTAAGAAGAGGATTTGACTCTGATGAAGTCTTTGCCCCTGTTGCAAGAACTGAAGCAATTAGGCTATTTTTAGCTTATGCTTTATTTAAAAATTTTGTGGTGTATCAAATAGATGTAAAAAGTGATTTTATCTATGGGAAGATTAAAGAAGAGGTGTATGTATGTCAACCACCAGGATTTAAAGATCTAAACTTTCCTGATAAAGTATACAAGGTTGAAAAAGCACTGTATGGACTACATCAACTCCTAGGGCTTGGTCATGAAACTTGTCAAACATTCTGTTGGTTTATAGGTTTCAAAGAGGGAAATTGACATGACCTTATTCACCAAAAGGCACATGGTGATCTTTTGCTGGTCCAAGTTTTGTGGATGATATCATCTTGGTTCAACCAAAGAAGGGCTTTGCATTGGCATTTGAGAAGTTGATGCATGAGAAATTTTAGATGTGTTTATAGAAGAACTTAATTATTTCGTAGGATTACAAGTGCAACAGAAAGAAGGATGCATTTATGTATTAGTCAAAGGATAAATATGTTGATGAAATTTTAAAGAAATTCAGGTTTACAGAAGTCAAGACTGCAAGCATACCAATGGAAACTCAAAAGCCTCTGCTCAAGGATGAAGATGGTGAAGAAGTGGATGTTCATATGTATAGGTCAATGATTGGTTCATTGATGTATCTTACATCTTTAAGACTTGACATCATGTTTGCAGTGTGTGCATGTGCTAGATACCAAGTCAATCCAAAGGTTTCACGTCTTCATGCTGTAAAAAGGATTTTTAGGTACTTAAAAGGTCAACCAAAATTGGGCCTTTCACTAGTACAAATCTGGGATTTCGTCACACATGCTGTTTTTTGAACGACCACACAGTCAGATATTTATGTGACTAAATGTACCAGAATAAAATAAACAGCCACACTTGAACTCATTTTGTATGACCATTTCAGAATTTCATTGTCACACATTTGAATATTTATGTGACTAGAGGTAACTGGTAATTTTTTGTTGATTATGTAGTCACTTATAATTTGAGACGTGTGACAAATACAAATAAGTTTGAAACATTAGTCACACTATATATATATACATATGTGACAAATATATGTCACACAATTGAACAGTGTGACCAAAATCCATATATGGTCACATGAAGTAATTGTGTATGTGGCTAAATCATATAGTCAAGTTTGTTACACATTATTTAAAAGTGACTGCTATTTTTTGCTGAATATTTAGCCACATATGAATTTGAAATGTGTGACAATTGAAAAGTAAGTTTGAAGCATTAATCACGATATACATTTAAAAGTGACAAATATATATCACACACGTGAACAGTGTGACCAAATGTCATATATGGTCACACTAAACCATAAACATACTAGTGTGAAAATTTGCCCTCTTTCCATAAATTCACTTGGCCGCCTCTATTTTTCACCAAAAAATGAAACCTTTTGATAATTTCACTTAAAAAATTTAATTTCCCTTTTAAAATTTAACAAGCTGTATGAATTATCCCTCCAACTTTTCTAAAAAAAAATTGAACCTGCAATGAAATTTCTTTTCCCAAAATTTCATACCCCACTCAAGATCCCCGCCCTCTTTTTCCCAAATCAAAACCCATCGTCTTCACTCTAGATTTCAAACATGGATCCGATTTACAGACACTCACAAACACTCGATTTCAAACCAGTTTCTAGTGACCGGTAGGTACTCATTACTACAAATCATTTGTTAATGTAATATATTGTATATTGTTGTTTTCTTATTGTTGATAGAAATTAATTGCTTAATTAAACTTAAAAGATTAGACCCCTAATTTTTATGTTCTGGTCCCTACAAATGCTTTTGATTTGTGCACTTCATTAAGCAATTAACCTTTTTAGGTTGACGACAAAGAGATTGATTCCCGGTCGGTGAAGACCTCAATGAAGTGGTGAATATGTTGGGAAAGGTATACTTTTCTTTTATTTCAGTATATTACTGATGAAGCTTTTATGTGAGAAAGTCAACTCCATGGTTCATATTTTATTAATTTGGTGTGATACTTTTATCAGACCGAACCAAAATAGCAAGGTATGTGACAGGTTGCAAATTATGCACTGGAATTACAAGACATGAAAAAGGCAACTAAACAAGAATTCATTGCGTCATTAAAAAGGTTCATTGTCGTGTCTAAAGATTTTCACGTTTAACAAATAAAATATGTGTTTTATTACTCTCTTAGGTGTCTGTTTATGTATTACACATGAAAAGCAGTGGTTTCTCCAGAGGAGCCTCAATCTATGATTCTATTTTTACTTTTAATAAGCTTGTTGTTCTAAGTATATGCGAAATCACCATTGGATTCAACAATGAGATATGGCATCCGTTTGTAGAAGAACCCGAAAACAGAAAATAGTTACATACCTATACTTGGAAAATATATCTAGGATTTCTTTCTATTTTCAATACTATATCATCGTTGTTAGTATCACAATCATCACCATCTTGGAATTACCACTTTGTCCTTGCTTAGTGTTGCACAATTCTTTGCTGCTGTCGTGAATATTCATTTTCGCACTGGTGGGAATTTGTTGTAGCTTGTTAAAAGCTATATTACCTAAAGTGCTTAATTTATACTGTAGTGTTTTTTTGAAAATTGAAGTGGTGTATAAGTTTGCTGTTAATCTCTGCTGTTGAAGGTGAATCATATGGAGCGGCCGTATGGCAGATCCCTGAATTGTATGGCCAGTCAAATTCTCCTCAGTTGGAATGCATTGCTTCCCTTGATGCTCACAGCTCAAAGATTAAGTGGTGAGTTATGTTTCTGTAAAGGCTTTTTCACTTTGTTTTGTTATTATACGTAGCCATGGCTTATTTATGATTATACTTATAATACCTCATCTCAAAAACTGTAAGTCTATTTCTGTGTCCTACTTGGTTTTGAAGTTTTTGTAATCACTTTGATATTGCTCCTTTTAGGAACATCCATGACATTCAATCTTCTATATACATTAGATACTCTTATTTTATATATGGACATTAGAAAGCTGGTGTAGATACAACTGGTTTTGATTACGTAGGTACCTTAAAGAATCTTGCAACCGTCAAATTTATTCAGTATCTTCTTGTTTGAAAATTAACACTCACACAAGAGTTCAAGAAAACTTTAGGGGGTTTTGTAAACATCGGCGTTGCTTCTACTGCATAGGTTCTCTATTGAATTGTGTGTTAGCTGTTAGGTGTTTCTTTAGTGTATGTTTAGCTGTGTACTATACTAGTTTGTACTCAGCTCAACTCAAGCTTCATTCCATCATAAACCTTACCATATAGAGCTTTTCAAAAGGACTTGGAGTCAGTTAGAAGGTTAGTGGCTAGAAGGCTAGTTGTCTTAATGAAACTTTTATTTAGGTCTAATTTAAAAAGTACAGAAAGGATCAAGTCGATTATTGAATCTTTTCAGTTAGCCGTACTACCGACATAGGTCATGAATCATGCGTTGATAGAATTTCAACTTCTCAGCTATGAAATTGGCTGATGATCTTCTTCCTTTTATGTGCTCTTATATATTTTCCATGAAACATCTATCTGATAAAAGAATAATATGGCAGTGTGCTTTGGTGGCCATCTGGAAGACATGATAAATTGATCAGTATCGATGAGCAAAGCATCTTTCTTTGGAGCTTAGATTCTTCAAAGAAGAGCGCACAGGTATAAGAGAGTAAGATCTCTGGACAACTATCTAGACGTCATTTTGCTATTCACGTATTGGTAGCTCTACCGTTTTAGCTAATAGTTAGTGCAACCACAGAATTATATCTGTAATTGCATTTGAAGTTTCAAACATTATCATTGATTTTTCATGTTTGAAACAGATTCATGATATATGGTTCAAGTTCTCATTATTCTATATTTTAATATGCAGGTACAATCTCAGGAGTCAGCTGGGATGCTTCATCATCTGTCAGGTGGAGCATGGGATCCCCATGATGTGAATGTCGTTGCATCAACTTCCGAATCATCTATCCAGTTCTGGGACTTGAGGACAATGAAGTATGATCCGATTCTGGTCTTGAGTTTTTTGCCACGTTTAATTATGCAATAAGCTCCAGCATACATTGGTTGTGTCTTTTAAGACGAATTTCATAATTTTTCTAGAACTGTTATCAGGCATCTAAATGAAGGAACAAATGAGTTTATTGTTGCAACCAAAGATGGTCATGGAAGTTCTAAAAAGATCTTTGTTTGTAGCTTTATAGGAAAATAAATTCACTTGAGTATTCCCATGTTTGCAGTACGGATTATCATAGCAAGAAGGAGCATATGCTTGTAAGTCTTTTGATTTAAGCTCAGTCATACTTTTATGATGCTTCTGCACTAGGTAATACTTACTTTGATGTTGTTTCATAAAATTTATTTATTTTCTATGTGGTAACAAACAATTCAGATAACTACTACGGATGACTCTGGCATAAATATATGGGATCTTAGAATGTTAAAGGCCCCTGCTGTAGAGCTCCCTAGACATTCACACTGGTAATATTGCATGCTATTGTTTGCAAATAATAGTAAATGATCATTAATTTTTCGAGCTATCACATGCATTTTCCCTTATCGTTGATGGTGATTTGATGACCAACTATTTCATTTGACGTATTGTTTTTTTAATTTTTTGCAGGACTTAGGCTGTAAGAAGTAATCTCGAGTATGAAGGGCTTGTACTTGTACTTTTTTTTCTCTCTCTCTACAAAGACACACACATACTTTACAGTTTATACTTGTATATTATTAGATATATGTATCGATTGTAGAGGTGGCAAGATGGGTGGGTTGGGTGACGGGTCACGGGTCAAAATAGGTTCTGGTTATAACATGTCATTTTTAGTATGGTCAATTGGTCAAAACTATCCGGGTCAGGTTTAGCAGACGGGAAAACACTTCTTTTGTTTACTTTTGTAGATACTAACGCCATAGTTATCAGAAACATTATTGCTGATGGGTAATGTTTTGTTGATGGCATATGATGCAGTGAATCGATGTGTAGTATGAATACGAACTGGTGATAATGAAATAGACTAGAACTGATGCATGTTTGTATGAATCATCTTTTCTAGTCTTGCTTACTTCAATAGTGAATATGCAGAACCAACGGGGAAGTAAATAATTTTTCATTTTATTTCTTGCAGAGTAAGAGTTCAGCTGGTGAAGCTTCAACAACAGCTGCTGCCCCAAAGGTACTGATTTGTGAAAATTATTGCTATGTCTTTTTGGGATAGGTTTAATATCTAAGTAGCGAAAGATGTATGTAGCTGCTTGTTATTAGTGCTGCTTGTCAAACGTATTGGTATTAAAAGAAGTTAGTCACTACTGTTTGGGAACAAGAATGATTTGTGCTGCCAGCGTATACTTTATGCTGCTAATGCAAGACTTAATGCTGCCAGTAGTAATCTCGTATGTTAATGCTGCTATTGATACTACTGCTATTGGGTTTAAAAGAAGAAGTTAGTGCTGCCAAGTATATATCTGTGCTGTCAAAGTGTTATATAAATACTATACTCATCTAGTAACTTTAACACTTGCATTAGAACATGAATTCATTTAGGTCCTGGTTGCATTTTCACCTTGACTGCAATTTCTAAATGGGAGTGTAGCTCATATGGTAGAGTGCTCGCATTGTATGCG
This sequence comes from Tanacetum coccineum, assembly GCA_026074375.1. NCBI lineage: Eukaryota > Viridiplantae > Streptophyta > Magnoliopsida > Asterales > Asteraceae > Tanacetum > Tanacetum coccineum. The sequence goes on from BQNB010060268.1 coordinate 28,380, forward strand.
AGAGGCACGGGGTTCAATTCCCCGCACTTCCTTATTTTTTCGTTGTGTGACTAAATATTACAAACAGCCACACAAACATAAAATTCTTGTGGGCATTGGATGAACAATAGTCATAAAAAATGCACTCTTACTTGACCTTAAAAAGCATACAGTCACACTTATTAACACTATTGGCCACTTTATGCTTAATTATATGTGACTAAATACCTAAAAAAACTTGTTTTGTGTGACTAAATATTACAAAACACCACACAAACTTAAAATTCATGTGACCATTGGATGAACAATAGTCACACAAAATACACATTCACTTGACTTTAATCAACATATGGTCATACTTATTAAGACCATTGCATGCGAGAGGCACGGGGTTCGATTCCCCGCACTTCCTTATTTTTTCGTTGTGTGACTAAATATTACAAAAGGCCACACAAACATAAAATTCATGTGACCATTGGATGAACAATAGTCACATAAAATACACATTTACTTGATTTTAAAAAGCATATGGTCACACTTATTAACACTTTTGGCCACTTTTTTTTAAATTATATGTGACTAGCTTAAAAAAAACAACACCCGTTGTGTGACTAAATCATCACAAACGTCACATTTATTATATATTCATGTGACCACAGGACGGGAAATAGTCACACAAAATACACAATCACTTAAATAAATCATCTCAAATGCCACATATATTATATATTTATGTGGCCAAAGGACGAACAATAGTTACTCTCAAAAACCATTCGTGTGACTATAAAGTGTTTACGGTCACTAATACTGATTAATCCAACAAAACTTGTGCCTAATTTGTCATACATATTCGGGTTTTGGTCACTCGTTTTCAATGAAAAAGGCCACAAACTCAACAATGTCATCGTAGGAGACCTACTTGCATAATTAATTGACAATAACAGTACTATTTGCATAATTAAAAATCTTTATTGACAATAACAGTACTATTTACATAATTAAAAATCATGTTTTTCATTAAAAAACAAAGCATATAGAGATTAGACATCATTTTATTAGAGATTGTAATGAAAAGAAATTGATTCAAATGGTCAAAATCTATACTGACAAGAATGTTGCAGATTTGCTTACAAAGGCTTTTGATGTAAGTAGATTTCAATAATTGATTGCTAGTATTGGAATGCTAAATCTTTAAAGTCTTTTATCTCTTTATGTTTTTGTAGAGTTTTATATGAATTAGTACTGTTATTCATGTTATTAAAAGTTTCAGCTGTTAAGTATAATTAGTACTGCTGGTTATACTTAATACTGCTGTGTTTCTATTGTTAGTTATTCTTAATACTGCTAGGTATAATTAATACTATTATAATTGTGAAAATTGCTATGGCTTGTGTTTTCTTGGTTTTTGGACTAATATTTTGTAGGACAAGCAAAGAAAAATGTTAGATTGGTGATGGGAATGCTGTTTGGAAAGAAATTAGAGTTAATGTTGGTGACTCAAAGTTAATGCTGCTAGGCATAACTTACTACTGCTGAGTTACTACCGCTGGGTTATTGAGGGTATTTTTCATAAATACTTCGATTAAGGGTTTCAATCAATCATTTAATCGATTTCATTCTCTCATATACTCTCTAATTACAAAACCTAACTCAATTTTATCATCCATTATCAAAACCCAACATAAATGACGACTTTAAAGTTTACTGATACTCATAATATGGTCGTGTTTTTGTCTAAACCTACAGAGAGTGATAGGTTTGAACAAATTATAGATTTTTTAAATGTATACCCTATAAGGTATGCATTAACGATTAATCCTACTATATATATTTCTTGCATTGAATAGTTCTGGTCTACTATTAAGGCCAAAACTATTAATGGGGAAGCACAGTTACATGCCCTAGTAGATGGCAAGAAGATAATCATTATTGAATCATCTATTAGAAGAGATCTTCAACTAACAGATAAGGAAAGTATTAATTGTTTACCAAATTCTACCATTTTTAAACAACTTGCATTGATGGGGTATGAGAAAATTTCACAAAAGTTAACTTTTTATAAACCATTCTTCTCCCCACAATGGAAATTTCTAATTCATACTATCTTGTAGTGTCTAAGTCCAAAGACTACTATATGGAATAAGTTTAGTAGTATTATGGCATCTGCCATTATCTGTTTAGCAACAAATCAGAAATTCAACTTTTCAAAATTAATTTTTGATAGTATGATTAGAAACTTAGATAATGTCTCTGGTAAAATTTTAATGTATCCAAGGTTTGTGCAAATCTTTTTGGACCAACAACTTGAGGGGATGTCAACTCATAAGAGAATTTATATTGCACCCTCTCACACTAAAAAGATTTTTGGAAATATGAAAAGAATAGGCAAAGGTTTTTCTGGTAGAGTAACACCTTTATTTCCAACAATGGTGGTACAAAACCAATCACAAATGGGTGAAGGTTCAACAAATCTAACTGATCCCCATCACACACCCACCTTTATTCAGCGATATCCTCAACCTCAAAAGACACAAAAACCTAAGAAGCCTAAAAGAAAGGACACTAAGGTACCTCAGCCTAGTGATCCTACTGAAAGTGTTGCAGATGAGGTTGTCCATAAGGAGTTGGGTGATAGTTTGGTGAGATTCTAGCTTAGAAGCAGAGCAGGACAGTGGTAACATCAATAAGACCCTATCCAAGGCAACACCTAATGAATCTAGTTCCCAAGGAACTAATTCAGGTGGTGGTCCCAGGTGTCAAGAAACCATGGGGGATACAATTTCTCAAACTAGGTTTGAGAATATATCTAAATATTCCAATGATTCACTGCTCGCAAGAGGTAATACACTTCAAAGTGATGAGGATAGACTTAAACTTGATGAATTGATGACACTATGCACCACTTTACAAAACAGGGTTCTTGATTTGGAGAAGTCAAAGACCTCTCAACATAATGAAATTGCTAGTTTGAAAAAGAGGGTTAAGAAGCTTGAAAAGAAAAATAGATCAAGAACTCATAAGCTAAAGAGATTATACAAAGTTGGTTTGAGAGCTAGGGTAGAATCCTCTGATGATGAAGAAAGTTTGGGTGAGGATGCATCCAAACAGAGGATGATTGATGCTATTAATGTAGATGAAGAAATTACCCTGGTTAGCGTTCATGATGAAATGGAAGTTGATGAAGAAGTAGTTGAAGTAATTAACACAGCTAAGCTAATTATTGATGCTACTCAGGTTAGTGCTGCTAGTGATAAAGTTAGTGCTGCAACAACTGTTAGTGCTGCTACAACAACTACTACTATAACTGTTGATGATATTACTTTGGCTTAAGCACTTAAAGAAATGAAAAGTACAAAACCCAAGACGAAAGGGGTTGTTATACAAGAGCTAGGTGAATCTACAACAACAAAATCTTCACAACTATCTTCACAACAATCACAGGATAAAGGTAAAGGGATATGGATAGAACCTGTAAAGCTTATGAAAAAGAAAGATCAAATCAGTTTTGATGAAGAAACTGCTTTAAAACTACAAGCTAAATTTGATAAAGAAGAAAGACTTGTAAGAGAAAAAGCTAAAAAAGAACAAGAAGAAGCCAATATTGCCTTGATTGAAACATAGGATGAAATACAGGCAAAGATTGATGCTGATCATCAATTGGCTGAAAGATTCCAAGCACAAGAACAAGAAGAGTTGTCTATTAAAGAAAAGGCTATATTATTTCAACAACTCTTAGAGAAAAGAAGAAAGCATTTTGCAGCTAAAAGAGCAGAAGAGATAAGAAACAAACCACCAACAAAAGCTCAATAGAGAAAGATAACGTGTACTTACCTAAAGAACATGGAAGGATACAAGCTCAAAGATTTGAAGTCAAAAGGGTTTGATTCTATTCAAGAGATGTTTGACAGAGCATTCAAAAGGGTAAATACATTTGAAGACTTTAGAACAGAATTGGTGGAGGACAAAGAAAAGAGAGCAGGAGCAGAGCTGGTACAAGAGAGTACAAAGAAGCAAAAGGTGGAAGATGACAAAGAAATAGCAGATGAAGAAGAAGTAGCAATTGATGCTATACCTTTGGCTATTAAGTCTCCAAGTATTGTTGACTAGAAGATTCATAAAAAAGGAAGAAAAAGCTATTATCAAATAATAAGAGCTAATAGAAAGTCTCAAATATACATAATCATTAGTCACATGCTTAAAAGTTTTAACATGGAAGATTTGGAAATTTTGTACAAGTTGGTAAAAGTTAAATATGAGTCAACAAGACCAGTGGAAGACTTAGATTTGTTATTATGGGGTAATTTAAAGAGAATGTTTAAACCACATATAAAAGATAAAGTATGGAGGAATCAACAAGGCTATAAAGTGTTGAGTTGGAATCTATATGACTCCTGTGGAGTACATTCCTTGAGGATGCAACATGTGCATATCTATATGTTTGTAGAGAAGAAGTATCCCCTTACACCATCTACACTTTCAATAATGTTGGATTGACTATGAAATTGAAATGGCTTATCAGCTTTGTAAATTTACCATTAAACAGCTTAAGAACTAAAGAAGTGTTTGGAAGTATCCTCCTGATGTTGATGAAGCTTTAAATGAAGAAACTTGATGATTTTGAAGAAGAATATCAAGTTTAGGGGAGGATTGTTGGGATTAAAAGTCTTCTTGATGTTGTTTGAATTACTGTTGCTCATGTTAATGTTAATGCTGCCCAACTGAATTTAGTGCTGCTCATGAACTTTAAAGAAAATATGCTAAGTATTTACTACTGCTAGTACAAAGTTAGTACTGCTAGTGAATATTAGTACTACTAGAGAAAATATGCTAAGTAGTTACTACTGCTAGTGATAAGTTACTACTGCTAGTACAAAGTTACTACTGCTAGATAAGTTAATGCTGCTAAGGTTAATAAGTTAGTACTGTTTGTTGTTAGTATTGCTTATATGATATGTATTAAGTTATTTGTTTATAGAAAAGATTATGGATACTTAGGAAAGTATTGTAAGCCGACTAGGGCTCCTTGGTGTATAAAAGGAGGTCCTAGGGCATAGAGTTTGATATGTTTTTATCTTTTATTATTCTTAGCTTCAAGGTCTGTGTAACCCTAATACTTTAAGAGTATTCATATTATTATTAATAATATTGGAGCTTATTTGTTTTGAATTACTGTTTCATTAAGAATTATTCTTAATATTAAAGATTAGATTCCGCATAATATTTAATACATTCAAAAATAGTTTCTACTATAGTTGTGTTAGATTTATGTAATATAACTAAACCTTAAACAAAGCTTAAGGAATTCGATCTATTAAAGTGGGATTAACAAGTTTCAAGAACAACTGGTTTAGGACATTCATAAGATTCTATTAAGAACACATTATTGATGTTTGTTTGATACCTTTGAGAAGGCTCATAAGGATGAAGATATTCATCAGTTAGATATCTTTCATTTTCAGCAATGTTGATGTTTTCAATTGAAGGTTTTAAGAATTTAATAGCATTAAGGCTTTCATCAAATGTGATGTGATATGTTTTTTCAGTTTGCTGTCTTCTTGTATTAAAGACTTTGAACACCTTTGAGACTAGTGAGTATCTAAGAAGATAACCATCATTAGCTTTTTCATCAAACTTTCCTAGGTGATCTTTATGATTATGGATGTAAACAGGACATCTAAAGACATAAAGAAAGTTGATGTTTGGGATTCTCTTACAAAAAATTTCATAAGGAGTTTTAAGATGTCTTTTCACAATGATGGATATGTTTTGAGTGTAGCAAGAAGTGGCTACAGCTTCAGTCTAGTATTGTTTTGAGAAGACAGATCCTGAAAGCATTGTTCTTGCAGCTTCTCTAAGGGTTTTATTTTTTCTTTCAGCAATATCATTTTATTCAGGTGTGGAGGGAGAGGAAAAGTTGTAAGAAATCCCTTTTTCATCATAGAAGTTGACGAGAATGCTATTTTTGAATTCAGTACCATTGTTAGTTAATTTTCAACTTTTTTAATGAAGGACATGATAGTTTCAGGTGCTTGAATTTTTTTCTTCAGGATGTATACGCAAGTGTACCTTAAGTACTCATCAACAAGGACAAGGGTGTACTTTTCATGGTGTTAGATATGAGAAAAAGACTCGGTCACCCCTTGTATTTTACTGTTTATTATAGCTCGTAGTTTAATAGTTAATAGTATGATTTTCGGTATTAAGCCGGGTACTAATACCCGGTATATTGTAAGTACTATATATAGCCTCTTCCAACTTTGGAAGAGGCAAGCTAGTCATTATT
>BQNB010060269.1:0-36993 GCA_026074375.1 Tanacetum coccineum
TTACTCACCAACCGTACTACATGTATACATAAACGTGAAAATGTTATACAATGGAACATGTATGGATACAACTCCCAAAAACTATAACATTAAAAAACCATAGTGGTACTGTGAACCATACCCATGTGTGTGAACTGTGAACCATAGTACTTTGTCATTATTAATTTTATTAGCTTGCTAGGGTTCTTTATTGTGGTACGAACCAACATTTTTGTGTTCTTCATGTACTCTAAAACTCAAAAATGCATAAGAAAATGTACTTAATATATGAATGGTTCAAGTCATAAGGTATATAAAGCATGAAAAAATGGTCCACATTTATTTGTAGCTATGAATGGCTTTAGGAGATCGAATCACTAAATAGGATTTAATTAGTTCCTTTTATTTACATGGAACTGACACTCACTCTCTCAGATCGTTGATGCTAATAGTTGTGATATCCGACCCGAACCCACTATAACTTGCAAACCAAGCAAAGGCCACAAATAAAACCCTAAGACACATAAAACCCTAAAACAATAGATTAACAAGATAATGTTGTTGTTCCTCCCATATCTACAATTTCGTACAAATGAACAACACAAAAAGGAATAAAAAACAATAACATACCAGGTTACACATTCTGATAAACATATAAAGGGAAATGAGTAACCATGTTTCATACTTTTAAAAAGGAATAAAAAACAATAAGATACCAGGTTGTTGTACACATCATTAACAGGAACATAGTTGACAGGAAGATTTAGCAGGAACATTCTTATATATCATCACTTTTTTAACAGGAACAATTAACAAGAACATACCAGGTTGTTCTTAAAAAGGAAGTTATATATCAGCACTTTTTTAACAGGAACATAGATGAAGATATTGTTTTTAAAAAGGAATAAAAACAATAACATACCAGGTTGTTGTAAATCTTCAGGTAATACAACGATTTGATTTTCGACATTGTCATCCCGAACCATTGATGACTCTACCATATCATGATCCCGAACCATTGAAGACTCTCTCATATCGTGATCCCGAACAAGCGAAGACTCTCCCATATCGGGATCCTGATGTTCGTGAATGAAAACCATATTTTTGTGCACTACGTAGATAAATTAAGGTTGTAATTAGGGTTTTGATAATTTTGTGTTTGAGTGAGTTTGTGATCAGTCATACGTATTGTTAAAAATTAAGGATGAAGATATGTATGATTTTGTGATTCTACAATTCCTGGATGTTAGCAATGACAGTTATCAAATTAAATGTGATTGTGAAATCATTGTAAAATACCATAAATAGCCTTTCATTTATACCATAAATAAAATAAATAGGAAATAATTTACTAAATTTTGATTGGTTAGTAGAAGGTTCTGTAGGTTCTGTACAAAAAATTGGTTCTGCAAAGAAAATGCCAATATATATATATATATATATATATATATATATATATATATATATATATATATATATATTATTTGTATGCACCATATTAGTTATTAATGTGTGTTGCGATAAAAATATTAGGAAGACGGGTTACTGCATACAATGTGTGGAAGTCCTAATTATAACTATGTTGCTCCTCAGATCCTATCTAACAGAGGATATGATGGAGCCGCATTGGATACATGGTCATGTGATGTCATCTTGTACGTAATCCTTACAGGGTATTTACCTTTTGACGATAGAAACCTTGGTGTGCTTTATGAGAAGGTATGACACGTCCGTCCATCATTTATTTATCATATTTATTGAATGATTACATACTTTCATCTCCAAATTTTAATTACATTTAAGATCTTCAAAGGGGATGTCCAAATGCCTAAATGGATGTCGCCGGGACCAAAGAGTCTACTAAATAGAATTCTGGACCCAAATCCTAAAACTAGGATAACAATTAAAGATATAAAAGCAGATGAATGGTTCAAACAAGATTATACTCCAACCAATGCCAAATCCGATTTAAGTGAAGAGGATGATATACACATAACTAATTCTGGAGTTTTATCAATAGAAGAAGATACTGTAAGAAATCAAATGCTACTTCCTTGGCATCGATCCACACAAGCTTTACGTTGCCAAACCCGAATCTGGCTTGACTGAGGTTGTTTCCGTGCCAGAAGTCCGGCACCACCCTCTTTGATTTACTTTAGCTGGTGTACTACTTAAAAAAGGTGGAACTGATATGTATGTACTACTTAACTGGTGTACTACCTATTACATGCCCTATATATGTGAAGCAACAAGACATTGAAGTTTGTAATATAGATAATTCCTACAACCTTAACATGTCATTTTGAAATTATTTTATTCGCTCCGTCCCAGTTATAAAGGTTGGTTTGGCAAAATTCGTTGTTCTACCATATATACAGAGTCTAGTTTCAAATAATTCAATATAATAAATAAATAATAAAACATAATTAAATATACATCAAATATATAGGAGAGGTATTTTAAGGGAAAAAAAATTAAAATTAAATGTATTAAACAAGTGTTTACCACTTTCTTAATCTAGGTGAAACACTTCAATCTGCAGCTTTTATATTCTCCGTCTCATAATAAGTGTATAGTTTGACTTTTTGAAGTCATTTTTGTTCAATTTTAACCTTAAATATTTTTATTTGTGTTATGTAATACTTATGAAATTATATCAATGAAAGTACATTCAAAACTCAATCAATTCATATATTTTTCGTCAAGTATTATATAACACAAATAAAAATATTTAAGGTTAAAGTCAAACAAAAAAGACTCCAAAAGTCAGACTAAACACTTTTTATCAGACGGAGGTAGTAATAGGGAAGGTGGAAGTAATTTATAAGCTTTGGGCGAGTCTAACTGATACTTTGGACGAATTGGAATGAATTTAACTGATACTTTGGACGAGATGGTGTGGACTGCAAATGTTGTGGTACTTCCATGCATATGTACTATGCATAGTGTTCGTTTTTGGAAGAATTACATATATATACCTAATTTGCAGAGAAATTACATATATATCCAAACAAACTTATTTTTTACATATATATCCCTCGTTTTGTTTCAAAATTACGTATATATCCTTCTTTTTTTTTTAAATTTCGAAAATTTCTAAAAAAAATTCACAATATCGTGTATGTTGGTGCATAAAAAAGTTGTGAAAGAAGTTTTCCTAAAAGTGGATAGTTTTGCCGAAAATTATTATAAAAAAACGTTTGTGCATTAAAAAAAAATTTTGCATCAAAAAATCGTTTTTGTACCCAACTTCTATTGACTTTTTACATCGAAATTTTATTGCACATCATATTATAACAAGTTAAAAATTTTAGGCATTAATAATTTTTTGTGCATCAAAATTTCGTTTTGTGTGCATCAAAAAAATATAAAAACTCAAAATTAGAAAAACTTCCTTTAGAAATTTTTTATTGATTCACAAAATTTTATACTTGTTTTATACTATGATGCGCATTAATAATTTCGATGAAAAATAAAAAAGTTTGGTACGAAAACGAATTTTTAAGGCACAAAAAAGTGATTTAATGCACAAACATTTTTTTAACAATTTGTTTCGGCAAAGCTATCCACTTTTAGAAAAACTTCATTCACAACCTTTTTATGCACTAACATACATGATCTTGTGGAATTTTTTCAGAATTTTTCACGTACTTTCTTAAAAAGAGGGATATATATGTAATTTTGAAGCAAAATATGGACATATATGTCATTTTCAAGTTTGTTTGGATATATATGTAATTTCTTTGCAAAATAGGGATATATATGTAATTCTCCCTTTTGTTTTTTTGCGAATCACGACTCCTTGTTTTGTTGGTTGTAGTCAATGGCTGAGGCACTGGACAATAAATTTAAGACCAAGGTGTCCATCAAGGTAAATAGTTTTATCTCTTTGCCTTAGTAAGACCGTAGTGTTAAAATTGTTCTTATCGTTCTGTGATTATGTTAGAATTGCAGTGGGGTAGAATGAATTTTGAATGCTACATATCCAATATGTTCCAATTATCACCACTATTAAGATTTAATTGTGCACGAAAGATACTTGGCTCATTTGAGTGATGTATGAATTTTGTTTTGACATTGGGTAGGTGCATAAGTGCATTAATAGGAAACAATGCTCTAAAAAGTGTTAGTTGGATTTAGGAGATGTGCAAAGCCGATATAATACAATCTCTTTAGTATGTTCAACACGTGGGATATTATTTCTGATGCTATTTGACACATCAACATTTCTTAAACAGGATAAATAATTTGTTGTAGAAAATGATAATAGATCAAGTTGGTCGAATTTTATAAACAATATACGGCTGTAATATAATTGTTTCTGCAAGCATTCAATGCATTTGTGTGGGTCAACCAAAAAACCCAATCCAACCCATTTTTGTTGGGATTTAACAATCTAGGTAACCGTTAGCTTACGAGTACGCAGCGGATGGATCTAGTAATAGCATATGGTTAACACATAATAAGAAGTAAATAGAAACGCGTACCTCTTAGCCAATTGATCAAGAAAAAGAATAAAGCGACTAACACAATCGCCTCTACGGTTGCTCAAACAATCACGTCAACCGAATATGTTAAGTTGTCTAGACTTAACCTCACAAACAAACAACCTTTGTATAATAGCCGATCACCGAGCAAACTTTTGATCTTGTAACCGGAAAATCAAACCACCGAATTAGGGTTTATAGAAAAACCCTAATTAAACCGAATACTTGTGAACCGAATTAAACAACCTAAAAACCCTAGTTAGGGTTTTTTTTAACTTCGAACAGGAAATCACCACGAACACCTTGTGTTTAATACTTGTAACGTCAATCTAGTAGGAAAAAAGAGATCAATTAAAACCTTGAGGATTTAATCGATTTTAGTGATGAATAATAACCAAAAAACAAAGAACCGAATAAGGATTTTGTTTAATTGTATTCGGTTAGAAAAGGGAACAAGGAAAAGCACCGTAAGTTTTTCAAGGTTTTAGGGATCTCTATCGTGTGTTTTTGAGTTGGATATCAAGGGTATTTATAGCCCTTGAATCCTACTCAAGATAAACTAGGAAACAAGTCCTATTGTTATCACAACACATATTTTCCTTGTTTATCCATACAAACCGAATTCTGTAAATCCCTATGGAACATTCCATTTATTTTCCAGCTTTAATACAATAACAAGTTTATGTCTTATTCGGTTTTAGTCCCTTTGGTTTGTAGTGTGAAGTATAAACATATTCTCCGTGTATTAACGTGTGTGCCCCCAATAGGCTCACATATCGTAACAGTAGTTGTGCCTATGTCGTTACTACCATAAATCAACAGCTCCCATTGGGTAGTTGGAGTTGCAACCTAACACTTCTATACCTATAATGCCAAAGTCTAACAACCTACATATTTATTTTTTCATTAGGAATATTATGAGTTAAGAGTTTTCAAAAATAGTCTTAGCTTTATAATGGTTATAAATTTTCTTGCTTATAATCATCCCTTTGTTACCAGATAACCGTTTTAACCTTGGATATGGATCCTAAGTATTCCATATACGTTTATACATTTGTTTCTCGTTATAGAAATATTTCAGATATACCAAATGTAATCAAAGAATCATCTTGCATTACCCTTTGGGTGCGGCCCACACAATTATCTGAATTAAATACTGGTGAGGCCCATTGGTATCTTTTTGCACATATCAAGTGGGGAACTAATCTTTATTGACTACAAGTTGTTGTGGATGCTGCTTCTTTAAATACTAACTCTCAATAAATAGCATTTATGACTACCATATTTCAGGGATAGGTTTTGACTATTAATCAAGAGAGGATATCCACACTTACAGAACTTGCTTTGCATCTCAGTCTAAGCGATTTTAAACCCTTTTTGACATTTTACAATGAAATGGATCCAAAATTATATGCATCGAATCTTGGGGTAATTACAATATGCATCCTCTTTGAATACATACAGAGTTTGGTTGGGAACATAGATCCTATATTTACGGACATATAACAACACTACATTGCCTTACATAACAAATCATTCTTATTATTGTTAACCGACAATGGACATATTTAGAATGATAGGAAATCATTCATGGATTAAACATGCAAATATAGGATAACAATTTTTATATGAATGAAGAACAAATACCAAGTATCTTTATTCAATAGAAATTAAAAATTGTCTTATAATCTCAATTATCCAAATACTAAAACAAATATGCATGAAACTAATTAGCAAGTTGAAGTCTAATGTTTCCAACATTCTCAACTCTTTCTTTACAAGACAGCTAAATAGTTATCTGAGTAAACTTTCCGAATACTTGTTTCAAACTCACATAATTGTGAAAGATTTGAATAATAAGAAAAGTGTCTTATTGTTCACGTGCATACTATTGCAAGAGTCATAGTATGGACAAGGTAATAGTACCTTTTATAGGGTATTTGAAGTCAACAACATACCTTTCTCAGACAGTCATCTTTACAGTTTCTTAAAATATAAAGTATTCTCACTCTTTAATGTGTAATGCAACAATGTTCTTTGTTAAGCATATATAGTTAGTAGATTGATCATAAATGATAAAATACTACTTTAACTAGAATTGTTTATTCTCTAGCATCATCAGTGTACACATACAACGCTATGCTTCATAATTCGTAAACATTTATATAACAATCATCTAAAACCCTCAATTAGATATTTTTATCTAAATTCTCTCAATTAGATGTTGTTGTTGTTAGCTCATCTTGCTCCCGTGCAAAAGTAACAACCAGTCTCATACACAATATAATATATACATGATGAACCCTTAGTTAATAACATAAGGTTTCCATCCATGCACTAAATCATCTTAAGTGAAATATACCATTTAAGACTTGCTTCAATGACATATTGCATTTGTGTTGGACTTAAATTTTTCGCATATGTTTAACTTAATAAACATTTATTCCAAGATCGTTTATTTTATCCTAAATTCCCAAGTGAAGTTTCATTCCAATCTTAAGGATTAATATCTAGCTTATGTGGAATGATACTTTCAATATGTCATACAACATATGAATTTAAGAAAATAACATGGTGCTCCCACTCAATGTCAGACAGGAGTCATCTTAATTTAATCAGAATCATATTATAATTAATTCAAGATCCCAGCTCCTAGATGCATAATCCAATCCACACTTGGATTCTTTTCATCTTGTATACTATATAAAGATTATGTAGACTTTTAACCTCTTTTGATTACACACCGTCCTGGCAAATGTAATCATTAAGGAAAGAGTCTTAAATTTTAATTGCCATATTTCAAATATAGACTCATAACCTTTTATGATTACTCATTGTCCTCGCCAAGGTAATCATACAGGAAAGAGTTATGAATCTTAATTTGACATATTTAAGAATTAAGAAATCATGTATGACAATTAGATATCTTTATATAATTAATACGTGCAGAAAAGAGAGATTTGATCATAGTCAATTGCTTGAGTAAGATCAAAATTCTTATCATAAGTCAGGAATTAATATGTATACAATTTTGTCCTTATGAGCATTTCTTCAAAATAAACTCATTCTAACCTCACAGGTTTACTCATTGGTAAAAGATCAATCAAGCTCAAAACTTGATTGGCTTTTAAGGACTGCATCTTATCATTCATAATTCTAAGACCTTTATCAGATTTAAGATGTGATAATGTATCTTAGCAATTAGCAGGTTTAAAATGATCCTCTAATTTATATTCCTGAGCATTGATATTACAATATCAATCAAGTGATGAGGCATCCTTGCGGATTTATGAATGAGAGTTCTAATATACTTTGGTTTGACATTTTCATGTTAAACCTTAGTGTAATGTTGGTTCGACAATTCCATTTAAACTTATTGTGCATTAGCAAGTGGGATTTAGAAGGTTAGTATTTTGTTTCTTGAATATCTTCAATATTTTTAGGTGCTCCCTCCCACTTACTTTTGTAAGTAGAGAAAATTCTCTAAATACTAAGTATTTAAGCAACAATAAATTGTACTTAAATGGGACAACAAAATGCATTTTACAGTTCTTATCTCTAGCTTGTTAATAATATGCTTCATAAGATATTAACAAATTTAGAACTTTAATCAAAACATAATGGGATTTATCTCAATCCAAAGATGATGTCTTGATTACCTTCTAGGTTGGAATTATTTTGAGTGTATTCATGACACACGCAAAATTCTAACCTTGATTGATTTTGGAGGTAGAGTCATTTAAGTTATCAGAAATCAAACAATATGAATATAGTTTGTTTCAACACATTAGAAATACCATAATAATGTGGTATTCTATGAGTATTTAGAATTGTGAGTCTCCATCAAAATTCTATTAGATAACTTAATTCTTTTTAGGTCAAATACTTGTCAATTGGGTCCTGCCAAATTGAATACACAGTATTTTAAAACCAAGTGCATGCTATAATGTATATTTCTTGAATTAAGCAAGAACTCTTTGTTCATGTGTTCACAAGAAGACAGAACAATTCAAGAATTCCATGTTCTTGTGTTTACAAGAAAATAAAACATGTCAATTATACATTATAAGTCTTTGAATAATTGAAGGACCTCATGTTAACTCTATGTTCATGTGTTTCAAGAAAACAGAACATGTCAAGTTATACGTTACAAGTCTCCGAATAATTCAAGAACATCATGTTAATGTGTTAACAAGAAGACATAACAATTTTACTACTTACTTAATGTTATGAGTCATTGATAAATTCAAGAACTTTATAATTATGTCTTAGCAAGCAAACATAAGTATACTAACTAAAGTAATCATGAATGCAAACTCTTGAGTTTAATAGTAATTTCAAGTTAATTTCATACTTCAAAATCATGATTATTATCATGAACCATGATTACATTGACTAAATCATGCAGTCAATTTAGATGAAGTAGTTTTATAATATATCTTTGACTTTTAATGTAATAGGGCAATAAACATCTTGGTGTTTAAGTCCTAGTAGATTGATTAGCTTCCTTACCTAGCAGTCAAGAGAAACCAATAATCATATTGTTATATGTTGTTCCTTGCACACATTTAAACAATATGATAGTATCATAGATATTACAAGCATATTCAAACTAGAATGTTTAATAAGAAATTGTGGATTATTATTCTATAGATAACATTACGGAAAGCAACCTCAGATATGGAACTTGTTATCATATAAAATAAAATGCAGTCTTACTTAAACATGTGTTTGTTTATATTCGGAAAGTAATTAATTATTTCAAAGCAAGCTAGAAATAATATGAGAAACGAACAAGGAAATAAATCTTGTAGCTCCCACTGAATTTGACACCATTACAAGAATGTCATTTCAGTTATAAAATGCAAAGCTCCCACTGGATTTGTCAACATTGTTAGTGTTACATCACCAGTAGAAGCAATTTATTTACTTTCTTATTCTCTTAGAATGTCTACAAGTAGCAATGTACTTAGGTATTGTGCAGAAAATATGAAATTCTACTTGTGTAGAAGAGGGACTAGCCATTTATGCTCTCTTTTAACTTGAATATAAGCATGCAATTCCTCCTATATCGTCTTCATAGCCACAAGGGTACTTAGCACCTTAAGGAATAATGTGAGTCTAAGAAAAATACCCAACGAATATGCTAGTAATTTCTTTACTCATTGCGGTTTAAACTCATACATCGTGACAAATGCAAGATGTAATTTATTTTGGTAGCTATAGACGAAATGTTCTCTAGTTACTCAAAATATTTTATCTTTCAATTATTTCAAAGCCGAAAAGAAGGGTAATGAAAGAAAGTAAATGAGTTTAATTGTATTTGATAATTTTCAATTATAATCCTATCTTATTCTTGTCAATCAATGAGTATAGATAGAAGTAATGTCTCACTCTTCTTACTTGGAAAAGAGACTATGTTTGTCTTTTGAAGAAAAAAACTTTCGTTTACGAATTATGTTGCAAAACACAATTAAACAAAACATAGAAAGTTCAATTTAGTATTTTCGATAATTAAATTCTTAATAGAATTAACTACCCAATTAATTTACTAATTAAGACTAAGATCCAACTTGACCTCCTACTTGTTAACCCGAGGTCTGACCAGTAAGAAAACAAGTAGGGCAAGAGGTAAGCGTTGAGCGTTAATTGCATTTTAATGCAAGTCTTAGATTTATGATACTAGTCAAAACAATAGTCAGTATGTAATAATGTTAAGAGCATATTTAGTATCATCTTATGTCTCGGGACCAGGGTCTGACCAAGAGACTCGAATTAAGTCGACCAAACGAGAACTTGCAAAAATCGTCAGAGGTCTGACATGAGCACGAAATTCACCATGGGTTAGTAGGGCTCTAAAGTCTGACCTAAGCAGTCAAACCAATTGCACGTGTTCTACGGTTGGCTGGCATAGACTTAAATTTTTTCTAAGAGGTATTGCACATAAATGTATTAAAAGTGTATACAAAGAAGCATGCAAACCAACTTTGTATCACTGATTTTAAAAACCTTTAGTAATGACACTGTAGTGACATGCCATGGTTCACGGTAACTCCAATCGAACGCACAAAGAAGCGGAGAAACAGGTCAGCGCGAAGCATATTAAAAACCTTATTTCTTTAGGGAATTACGTAAAACCAACCCGCCTTAAACTTCTCTTATAGTTTGTTCTAGTGGATGAGCCATACGTCTCATGAGTCCATAGCGTCCAGTTTTTAATTCATGAAAAACAAGTGTCATTGTTTAACGTCTTATTAATTTCTTCAAAAACAAATTTTCCACGAAATATATGGTTGGTTACTATGAGCATGCATTAGGCGTGTAAAATTAATAGACTACATAAACATCATCTTTTTTAGACACATGGCATATTTAATTAGGCGCGTAAACAATTAGACATTAAATAATCATGCATACGGAGATTCATAATACAAAAGATGACATTAAGCATACTTGTAAACATGTAAAAATCCAAGTTCTCTCACGTGTCTTCCCCAAATGGAGAACCATAAGACCCTTACTAGGTTTTTTGCTAAAGTACCTAGATCACCCCATTCACCACATATTGTGATTGAGTGGGTCTTATAGCCGGAATAGACATAAATTAAAAAGGAATCAGATAAGCTAAATTAATAATTTTAATTTTCCCTTTTAATCCTATATTAACTTTTAATAGAATTCAAGATCAAGATCTACACATTTTATTTATTTTATGACAAGAATCTAATATTATTGTCATATTTTACTAGTAAAACATAAATAAAATTTCTAACACAGCAGATCATGGTTTATGTTTTAATAATAGGCATATAAACTAGGCGTATAATTAAAACAAAAACGTGTAACCTATAAAGCTAAAACGAGTTGGCTCGTGATGCCACTATTGGGATTTAACAATCTAGGTAACCATTAGCTTACGAGTACGCAGCGGATGGATCTAGTAATAACATATGGTTAACACATAATAAGAAGTAAATAGAAATGCGTACCTCTTAGCCAATTGATCAAAAAAATAATAAAGCGACTAACACAATCGCCTCTATGGTTGCTCACACAATCACGTCAACCGAATATGTAAAGTTTTCTATACTTAACCTCACAAGCAAACAACCTTTGTATAATAGCCGATCACCGAGCAAACTTTTGATCTTGTAACCGGAAAACCAAACCACCGAATTAGGGTTTATAGAAAAACCCTAATTAAACCGAATACATGTGAACCGAATTAAACAACCCGAAAACCCTAGTTGGGGCTTTTTTAACTTCGAACAGGAAATCACAACGAACACCTTGTGTTTAATACTTGTAACGTCAAGCTAGTAGGAAACAAGATATCAATTAAAACCTTGAGGATTTAATCGATTTTGGTGATGAATAATAACCGAAAAACAAAGAACCGAATAAGGGTTTTGTTTAATTGTATTCGGTTAGAAAAGGGAACAAGGAAAAGCATCGAAATTTTTGAGGGGTTTTAGGGATCTCTATGGTGTGTTTTTGAGTTGAATATCAAGGGTATTTATAGCCCTTGAATCCTACTCAAGATAAACTAGGAAATAAGTCCTATTGTTATCACAACACATATTTTCCTTGTTTATCCATACAAACCGAATTCTGTAAATCCCTATGGAACATTCCATTTATTTTCTAGCTTTAAGACAATAACAAGTTTATGTCTTATTCGGTGTTAGTCCCTTTGGTTTGTAGTGTGAAGTATAAACATATTATCTGTGTATTAACGTGTGTGCCCCCAATAGGCTCACATATTCGTAACGTATTCGTGCTAGTCCGACTACCATAATCCAACAGTTTTGACTTGCGCGGTCTGCCATTTTTTTCCACCTCTACCTGAACCTCAACTATCTAATAAGATTTCATAAATGGCTTTCCTTTTTAATATACTGTGTCATCACTGTGTGGATGCTAACATGAACAGGGGCATTTGAACACCTACAGATTCTGTGACAACGTGTGGACGTTCAATCTTCAGGATGCTCTCGTCATGTATGACGAAAGCCAAGAAAATGTTGGTCGAGTTATGATAGTGGCATGTTACTCAATGCTTCTTACGTAATGAAACCTGGTCTGTTGGTTCTGCTAGTAAATGTTAGTGTAGTACAAAATATTATGGGGTTTATAATGTTGTATTTCATGGAATACAGAGTGGGATTTGAAATAACATTGCAGAAACAAAGTTGTGTGATTCTCTTGATTTCCAGTTTTATTTGTGAGTGCTTGATCTATCGGGCATAGGATGAATTTTTTTCGGTCATCTGAAACACTTTCTTTTCTTCCTACCAAGCACTATTGTATGACATTGATCATATTTGCAGCGGAAAGAATTATATAAACCCCAATATATAACAATAAAAGTCTAGTTATATAGTTGAATGCAAGTCTACTATGATATGCCAATAAATTGTATGTTCTTACCAAGTAGTCTTTACTTGGATGTCAAATAAACAAGAAAGATATATGTTCACAACTGGATCAAGATATTATTATCATGTTCAAAAATTATACATAAAGCTCAAGCTTAAAATTTTCGGCCAAATCTTGATTTTTTGAATCTTCAAAAGGATTAAGAAAAAAGTTTCTGTAATAGATAGACTTTATGGATTCAGTAAGAAAAAAAAATTGATCTGTACCTGCAAAAAACATTCGCTAGGGGAACAAACAAACAATTGTCACTAATTAAAAATGGTTCATGAGGCTTTATAACTACGCGAACTCAAAACCTAGTGGATCCATCATCCATGGATTGCTAGAACAAATGACCTTAATAATTCCAGTCATTAGATCAACAAAAAAACATGAATAACCATAACAAAATGGAAATGTTCTTCTCAAAGACGATAACCATAATCCTCTAGTCGAATAGACTGAATAACATGTCCTAAAGATAAAAATAATAAACATTGAATAGATACAGTACAAATAGAATTGATATAAAAAGACATAAGAGACTGCAATAGTACTTACATCATCATGTTCTTCTTTTCTTTCCTCCGTCTATGTCTCGGCTGCAGCGACAAAAGTTCCATCCATCAGTTCTGTGATTCTGTCCTTATCTCCATCAGCTCCAACTGCACACCACAATTTATATCCCAATGGTTACATCAGATTTTGTGAATACTATTTTAACGTAATAATTAACACAATTATATCGGCAGGACATTGAGTTGGATAACTATTCCTCCCAAACTCTGTTTTAAATTATTTCAACTGAATCGCTATATATGAAACGAAATGAATCACTACCGCATGAAGTATCATCGGTCAGTACCTCTACAAAACTGAAAACCTTTATCTCTTAAACGAGAGAGAGCCTGCCAATGCAGAGAGAAGATAATTAGAAAACTGAAAACCTTTATCCCCAAGTGTAATATCTTTGACATGGCTAAGGCTTGATAAAAGGTCACTAAGCAATTCTTCTTCTATATCATCTCGATGTCGTCCAAGTGAATCCGCAAAACGGTGGCTACCCAGGTAATTAAAGTCAGCTTTGACTAAAGAAGACACATTTAGCAACAAAAGCTTCTCGAAACACAACTTTTTTTTATTGTTAGTGACAACATATAAGAAGCATTAATTTCGATGGTATCTATATAATCCCCCATGTCATGCCTATACCTCATGCCGTAGTTGGTCAACACCAAGTTCTTAAAATTATTAGAAGTAGCATCAATCCGGCTAACACCATAACAGTTGTCCAACTCCAAAGTTTCCAAACAAGGACTTCTGGATAATATTTTTCCAATTGAGTCTCCAACTAATCTCGCCTTTTCAAGACACAAAAACTTAAGTTGATCCCAACAAATAGTAGCATTAGGAGGATTAAATACACAATTAAAAAGTTTGATATGAGTAATACATGAATTACTGAAAAACAACTCATCGTAAAAGCTAAACTCTTAACCAGTTTTCGGATCCCACAACCATAAATCAACGTCTTGAACGTTACGAGTAATAGCATAACGAATCCAACTATTGACTTGGGATGTATGCCGAATAGAGCATAAAATTTTAAGTTTGAATTTGTTGAGGTTTACATCGGTAGGACACCGAGTGAGGGTGTTACCGATGATACGGGTGAAATCATCATAATAATCTCCATCATATAAATATATGAACATGAGAGTAGCAAGTTTAGTCCAAAGATGTTGCCATCGTGAACTGATGATAATACTCAGCACTCAAACCCTCAACAAGATTCGCGAGTACCGTGAACTGATGATAATACTCAGCAGCAGGTGTGGATTGACTGAGTTTGAAAAGTTGTGCACCTGATGTGTCTTTTGAAGCATCTGAAACCATGGTACAATGGAGCCCTCAAAATCAACCGTATGCAATCGTAAGTCGTTGGGCATCAGGTGTATCATAATAAGAGAAAAAATGCTCTGCACGAAATAGCCAATTGAGTGGATCCGAGCCATCAAAGCGAGGGAAATCCAGCTTTACTTGATGAACATTGAAGGGTTGATGGTGCCTTGTTTCAAAACCCCCGGCACTGGTAACCGAGTGTGACACCGAAAGACGTTCAATGCCCCCGGTCAATGCTTCAATCGAACGTTGAATAACCTCTAAAGATGTCTCTACATTCTGGAGACGGTTTACATGATTAGCTTCACGGGCATCTCTTTGTGTGTTGTTCTCGGAGAGGCGTTCAATGGTGGAAGCAAGGTCTTTCAAACGAGTATTTTCTGCCATAAGGAGAATGAAAGCACCAATGTAATGAATACACAAGTCCAACAACCAGGTTTGTATTGATTATTTAGAATAGAAGATGATTTCAAGGTCTGAAGTATTGCAAAAAGGGAAATTTACACTTGATTTGCTTAAAAGAAAAGAAGTAAATTCAGAAAAAGAAATAGAAGGAATCACATTTGCAATTCTTCACGACCGTCATTCTCTCCCAGTAAGATGTGTTAGTCATATCGAGACCCAAAACATCTTAATGAAACAAACACACCCTATGTATGTCTCTTATTCTTCAAGTGTACATACGCACTTAGATGCATGCATGCTATGGAATGGAAGCCATATGCATTAGAATGCCAACCAGTTTTGGTTAGGATTCCCGTTAAGCCGAAACAGAATGATTTCTTGACGAGACACATCATTATTCTTGACATCCATAACCACTACAACAATATAAGGGTGTAGGGTCGACAATTTCGACCCTAAATTACAAAGGGTGTCGACCCAAAGTGTTTAGGGTCGACAATTTCGACCCTAAGAACTCGATCCAAAACTCTCGACCCAAAATTCTTTGGGTCGACACATACCTTTGAAATTTGGGTCGACAATGGGGACCACAACATTTCAACAAAATAGTTTGACTAATTTTAGGGTCGACAATGCCTTTGACACTTTGGGTCGACATTGTTGACCCTAAACTTTTATATTTATTACAACCATTTTAATATAGAAAAAACCAGTTTATTTAATTTCTTAGGATCAATTACACTTGAACTTTTGGGGTCGACAATGTCGACCCTAAGTTTGATATTTATTAAACACTTACTAGTGGTATTCCACGTCGGTATAGCACTAAGTTTAGGGTCGACATTGTCGACCCTAATATTGAGATTAGGGTCGACAATGTCGACCCTAAAGTGTGCCTGGGCAAAAATAAAAAACTGGACGCCTGTCCAGTTTTCCAGATTTTTTCCGGAATTTTTTCCGGAAAAAATCTACATTTCAACAAATCCAGAATTCGGCAAATCCACAATACGATACAATAACAAATCACTAAACGTTACAATACCACAAATCCACAATACGATAAATTACCAAACGTTACAAATACAATTCAACAAATCCACTTTTACAATACTACTAAACGTCACAATTCCATTCAACAAAATCACGCCGATATATACTAAATCCATGATGTCACAAAGTATACAAGTCTTAAAGTTATTAACATACTAAGGATACTACATAAAAAAACGCCTACTCGTCATAGTCGTCGTCGTTCGAATAGTCATCATCACCACCCGTACGTTGCTCGTCCTCCTCCTCCTCCCCTGATGCACTCGTTATTGTTTTCACGAGCCAAATCTTGAGCCAATTGGTCACAGCTCCGCGAATCGTTCATATGGGGATTCGTTTAAAGGAGTGTGGGGGACGTTCGGTGAGAATTAGACAGAGGCGAAACAATGTGTGGAGTTGAGAAACGGAGACGATAAAGTTGTTTGAAGTTATTAGTGGTGACTAGAGTGGGGAGGACATGGGCCGGTATAGGGATGTTGGAGTGGTTGGAGTGGTGGTATAGGGGTTGGAGTGTGGTCGGTATAAGGGAGGTTGGAGTGGTTGAGTAAAGGAAGGGAGGTTGGAGTAAGTGAGCCCCTTAGGGGTTGATTTGGGGAATAGGGGAGGGTGGGGTGGGGGTACAAGGACTAAAAGTAGAGGGATAAAGGACCGAGCACGATTTGGTGAGTTGTAGTACATAAAAAAACTGATAGGGTGCATTATTTCTATTTGCACGACTGTTCCGCGGTAGTTTTCAATGCAGAAATAAGCTCGTGCTTTGCCTCTTCAGCTTGCTTCTAGCAACTCTTTTTCTTCGCTCTTGTTGCTGAACATCTGGTGATCTGATCCCGTGTCCATAACATCTCCAAATGTGACGATTTGCGAGATGCGAGAAGTTGAGCCACCACCGGTCCCAAAATCCTGCCCATGCCTGACTATCTGGATGTTGTCACTCGAACGAATTCATACCATTTATTTCTGATCGTCTTGAACGGGATAGCGGGCTTTTAACATTTTCTCTAAATGGCCTACTTAATCCAACTGTGAAAGAAAAGAAAAATAGGTTAAAAATAATAATTAAGTTATAAAGCATGAAACAGTTAAATTACTTACATATCTTGCTTGTTATTTTTGGTTTTTAAAATGCAGTCTTCTTATTTGAGTGCCCCCTTCCTCACGTTTCAACGAGGTCTGTAATACCTTTCGACTTTTCTATACAATATCACAGATATTAATAACGAGCTATAATAAATTAATATAAACACCTTTAAAATATCACATATTATAAAGGTTTACATTTCATTCCTTTAATGCACGAATGATTTTTTTCCATGATGGGTTATTATCGTGTTTTTTGCTCGGTTAGCGGCATTCTTCAAACTTCTCGACACCTGATCTGGTTGGGACCACCACCAATGGTGTGTGTGTTGTGTGTGTGTGTGAGTGCTCTCGCTCACGCACGCGGCGACGTCGGATGATTCTTTGTGTCGGGCGACGTATGTTTTGCATAATGGTCGCTTGTTATGTTCCTTATTTTTGCGCTAAGTGCTCAATTAAGTTTCAGCCACGCTTGTGAAATTCCCTATCAGTCAAAATATGATGTATGCCCTGGTCAATGTAAGAACGTCTGTTGCGTGTCGTATGGTTCTTAGGGTTAATGGTGTCAAACCATTTACATCGAAACAAGACAACCTTGCGGTGGCCGATATAAGTGAGCTCCAGAATTTCTTCGAGTTGACCATAATACATCTCTCCATCAAGCTCGGGTGTTGAAACTCCGCTGCATTGAGTGGTATGAAGTATATCGCGTTCATGTACCACAAACTTCACACCGTTAACTATGCAAGCGGGGTATGTACATGCACTAGTAGGTCCACATGCCAAAGAGAATAACTCTTCACTACAGCCGTCTCTCACTTTTTTTTCACGAATCTACGAAAGAGATACAAACAGATTTAGATGAGCAATAACTCCAAGGTAATATATCTAATGTATTTACCTTGTAATTAAACCACGCGGGAAAACTCGTTTCCACGTTATCAGGCGAATCTCTGCAAAAGTTCATGATATTAGGATAAGTCATCGAGAAAGAAGATTTTTCAAAATAAAAAAAGGAAGAAACATACTCTCTGTAAGCCAAGATGTCTGTGTCGACTTCAGGACTGTTGTTAAGTACAAACCATACAACTGCCTGCATAACATCTGTAGTCAGCCGAGTTTCTTTCATTCTACCCGTCGGTTTGCATACGGACCGGAACACCTGGAATTTATCTGGTTCTTCTTCAGGCAAACCGTCGTCATTTCTGCCAAGACGATTAAATCTCGTCTCGACATCATCCTTAAGATAACGCGAACAAAAAGTTAATGCTTCTTCTGAAACATAACCCTCCGCAATAGAACCTTCAGGCTTTGCTTTATTTCGGACATAATTCTTTAGCTTCTTCATGTATCTTTCAAATGGAAACATCCACCTGTAGCGAAGAGGGCCACCTAGAATAGCCTCATCGGGTAAATGTATAGCCACATGAATCATTATGTCAAAAAAAGCAGGAGGAAAGATTTTCTCTAACTCAATCATGATACTGATCGATTGTTTTTTAGCTTTTGCCATGTCCTGCTGCATCAAAGTTCGAGCACAAAGCTGCTTAAAGAATAAGCAAAGCTCGATTATAGGTTCTGCAATGTTTTTGGGCAAGTATCGTTGCACTCCATAAGGAAGTAACCGATGCATCATTATATGACAGTCATGAGATTTCATGCCCGTTATATTGTTATCATCAGCGGTCACTTTTTGCTTGAAGTTGGATCCAAACCCATCAGGTAGTCTAACTCCTTTGATGAATTTACAAAAACGTTTTCTGTTTTCTTCGGTGAAAGAGTACTTTGGATGAGGCTTCTCGAACTTCCCGTTTGGTTTTTTAACTAACCACAACTCCTTTCGAACTCTCAAAGTTTCCAAGTCTTGCCTTGCCTTTATCGTGTCTTTGGATTTGTCGTTCTGTAACAAGGTATTCAGTAAAGCCTCAAGCGCGTTCTTTTCGATGTGCATGACATCGAGATTGTTTTTTAGTAGAAGAAAGGGCCAATACTCAAGATCCCAAAAGATAGAACGCTTACTCCAATTCAATTCAATATTTCGATTAGGTTTAGGGTTTTTTTTAGCAATATCTGGATGTTTCCCCGGGAAACGTTTAAAGACTTTACTAATTTGTAACTGGATATCCATTTCGGTAAACTTTCTAGGTTTAGGTTTCGGTTCGGGATTACCATAGAATTCCTTAAATTTACTCCTTAGTGGATGTTTTGTGCGTAAAAATCTTCTATGACCAACATAAACGATTTTGCTCTTAACAGCCATCGATGGAGTGTCCTCGTTACAAGTGGGGCATGCGTAGTAGCCTTGCCCACTCCACCCAGACAAACTACTTCGAGCTGGAAAATCATTGATGGTCCATAAAACCGCCGCTTTCATTTGGAAAAGAGTATTTGTAGCAGCGTCTTTCGTCCAGACTCCTTTCCATAATTCTTGGAGTTCTTTAATCAAAGGCTGCAAGTAAACATCAATGTCCTTTGCAGGTGATTTAGGGCCGGGAATTAACATCGTCAACATTAAAGAAGTTTCTTTCATACACATCCACGGTGGTGTGTTGTATGTTGTCAATATGACCGGCCACATGCTGTAATTTTGACTCATCATGCCAAAAGGATTAAAACCATCAGCAGCCAACCCTAATCGAACGTTTCTAGGGTCACCAGAGAACTCAGGTTTCATCATGTCAAAATATTTCCATGCTCTACCGTCACACGGGTGATTCATCTTACCTTTTTCCTTAGACTGTCCAGTAGCATGCCAAGTCATCCACTTTGCTATGTGTTTTGTGTTGAACATACGTTGTAGTCTAGGTGTTAACGGAAAGTAACGCACGATCTTTTTTGCAACTAACTTCCCGGCCTTTGTCTTCTTTTTGTATCTACTCTCTTTGCAGACTGGACAATTAGGCATCTTTAGGTTGTCCTCTGATCCCCAAAATAAAAAACAATCATTTATAATCAAGCATGGATCGATTCGCTATCCTAACGACTTTTTGTATGTCTCTTGATTTTCATAGTATGGACGGATGGGAAAGTGTGCCTTAGCTAGGGGGACATGCCTTTTGGTGAAGAGCAGAATATTGTTAAACCGGCATCGTTAATTTTATGTAAAGCCTGAGTGCGGAAACTCTGTTGTAAATTAATGTAGTCATATCCAACCCGGGTACAACTTTTGGGTGGACCTAGAAAGTAACTCTTCAAACTCGTTATTAGGACCCGTTGTTTGAGCTGGTTGAGGACCAGTTGTTTGAGTTGGTGGAGTTGGGACATTATTTGCAGAAATATCTTCGAAGAACGCATCCATGTCAATGTGTTCAGGTGAATGTGGTACTGGTGGAGGTAGCGGAAGAGTCGGTTCACCGTGATATTTCCAAGTGGTGTAATGTTGGTCAAACCCGTGACTAGATATGTGTACCTCAGAGTTCTTTGAGGGAGTAACAAACTTATCATCACGGTTACAACAACGACTACATGGGCAACGGATCTTTTGTGTGATGGGGTGCAACAATGGCTCACAATGCTTGATGAATGCAAAAAAACCATCTAAAAATGCTTCGGAATTACGATTGGATATAGTGGTCCAACTCTTATCAATTGTCATAACTGCGTTGCAAATAAACATACTCAAATAAATGATTTTTATTTTTTTATACCAAATGAATATGAACTGTTTTGTTTTTTTTAGAAAAAGGCAATTTCGGACGGGTTTTCTATAGGTTGATTAACTTCGGACGGGGATTTTTCGAAATTAATCACTAAAATCCTAAAACATTCTTAAAACAATACCAAATTCATATCAAGTTATATCAAATACAAAAACAAATACCAAACGACATGCCACCGAGGATACCAAAAGGAAAAAAAACAAAAAAATACCTTTCGTCGGCTGTGGACCTGGCTGTGGTCGGCTGCGGACCCGGCTGGGTGGGGTGGGTGGTTCGGCTGCGGTCTGGTCGTGGTGGCTTATACGGTGGCCTTGGGCGGCTGCCACAATCAAACAACAACAATAAACTTTCATTAGCACTATCAAAAAATAACAAAACAATAACAAAAACCCCCATAAAAAAAAAAAAACCTATTAAAACATTAAACCAAAAAAATTTAATTAAAAAAATGAAAATAAAAAAACATATTCAACCTTTTTAATCAAAAAAACGAATTATAAAAACTAGTAAAGAATTATTGTTTAGAGGGTTTAGAAAAAAATTATGATTTAGAAAAAGAAAAAAGATGAGGATTTGTGCTCGTGTGACGGAGTAATGGTGGTGGTGATATGTAGTGGAGGTGAGATATGTAGTGGTGTGGGGGTGGGATATGTAAGTGCGTGGGGTTATATCCCGGTGGTGATGGTGGTTCGCCTGAAAAATCGCCAAAGGAGTGGTGGTGGTGGTGTTTTTTTGTGTATCTAAGTTTTCTGTCTAAGTCTACCATTGAGGTAGATGTGATAACATTTTTGGGTCGACAATGTCGACCCTAACTTTGGGTCGACAAATACTCTAAGTTTTGGGTCGACAATGTCGACCCTAACTTTTTTTCATTAAGATTATAAAGTGGCGGGTGGTTAAATTGGTGAAAATTTTGAGGAATTTAGGGGCAATTTTAGGGTCGACATTAGTTCGAAATTTTGGGTCGACAATGTCGACCCTAAGTTTTTATATGTAAATTAATATTAAAAATGTATATTAACAAGCATAGTTACCCGCGCGTTTCGGCCGGGTCGGTCCGGTTCCTCGTTTCGTATATAATTATTATATAAAATGATTTTTTATAAAATATATAATAACTTTTTTATAAAATATATAACTTTTTATAAAAAATATAAATTGGTTCGTTTCGGCCGGGTCGGTCCGGTTCCTCGTTTCGTATATATTTATTATATAAAATGATTTTTTATAAAATATATAATAACTTTTTATAAAATATATAACTTTTTATAAAAAATATAAATTGGTTCGTTTCGGCCGGGTCGGTCCGGTTCCTCGTTTCGTATATAATTATTATATAAAATGATTTTTTATAAAATATATAATAACTTTTTTATAAAATATATAACTTTTTATAAAAAATATAAATTGGTTCGTTTCGGCCGGGTCGGTCCGGTTCCTCGTTTCGTATATAATTATTATATAAAATGATTTTTTATAAAATATATAATAACTTTTTATAAAATATATAACTTTTTATAAAAAATATAAATTGGTTCGTTTCGGCCGGGTCGGTCCGGTTCCTCGTTTCGTATATAATTATTATATAAAATGATTTTTTATAAAATATATAATAACTTTTTTAAAAAATATATAACTTTTTATAAAAAATATAAATTGGTTCGTTTCGGCCGGGTCGGTCCGGTTCTCTAGTTTCGTATATTACCTATTTTATAAAATGATTTTTAGAAAAATATATAATAACTTTTTAACAATATATATAACTTTTTATAAAAATATTAAATTGGTTCGTTCGGCGGGTCGGTCCGGTTCCTCGTTTCGTATATAATTATTATATAAAATGATTTTTTATAAAATATATAATAACTTTTTTATAAAATATATAACTTTTTATAAAAAATATAAATTGGTTCGTTTCGGCCGGGTCGGTCCGGTTCCTCGTTTCGTATATAATTATTATATAAAATGATTTTTTATAAAATATATAATAACTTTTTTATAAAATATATAACTTTTTATAAAAAATATAAATTGGTTCGTTTCGGCCGGGTCGGTCCGGTTCCTCGTTTCGTATATAATTATTATATAAAATGATTTTTTATAAAATATATAATAACTTTTTTATAAAATATATAACTTTATATAAAAATTATAAATTTGTCTGTTTCGGCCCGGGTCGGTCCGGTTCCTCGTTTCGTATATAATTATTATATAAAATGATTTTTTATAAAATATATAATAACTTTTTTATAAAATATATAACTTTTTATAAAAAATATAAATTGGTTCGTTTCGGCCGGGTCGGTCCGGTTCCTCGTTTCGTATATAATTATTATATAAAATGATTTTTTATAAAATATATAATAACTTTTTTATAAAATATATAACTTTTTATAAAAAATATAAATTGGTTCGTTTCGGGCGGCCGGTCCGGTTCCTCGTTTGTATATAATTATTATATAATGATTTTTTTATAAGAATATATAATCAACTTTTTTATAAAAATATATTAATTATTATTAAAAAATATAAATTGGTCGTTCGGCGGGTCGGTCCGGTTCTAGTTTCGTATATAATTATTATATTTAAAAGGTTTTTTTAAAAATATATATAACTTTTTTATAATATATATAATTTTTATAAAAAATATAAATTGGTCGTTTCGGCCCGTGGTCGGTCCTGGTTCCTCGTTTCGTATATATTAATATATAAATGGAATTTTTTTTATAAAAATATATAATAACCTTTTAAAAAATATCATAACTTTTTATAAAAAATATAAATTCAGGTTTGTTTCGGCAGGGTCGGCCTGGGATTCCTCGTTTCGTTTACAATTATTATATAAATTGATTTTTTATAAAAATATTATAATACTTTTTATAAAATATATAAATTTTTTTAAAAAATATAAATTGGTTCGTTTCGGCCGGGTCGGTCCGGTTCCTCGTTTCGTATATAATTATTATATAAAATGATTTTTTATAAAATATTATAATAACTTTTTTATTAAAATTATAGAACTTTTTATAAAAAATATAAATTGGTTCGTTTCGGCCGGGTCGGTCCGGTTCCTCGTTTCGTATATAATTATTATATAAAATGATTTTTTATAAAATATATAATAACTTTTTTATAAAATATATAACTTTTTATAAAAAATATAAATTGGTTCGTTTCGGCCGGGTGGTCCGGTTCTCGTTCGTATTAATTTTTATTATATAAAATGATTTTTTTATAAAATATATAATACTTTTTTAAAAATTAAACTTTTTATAAAAATATATAAATTGGTTCTTTCGGCGGGTCGGTTCGGTCCTCGTTAGTATTTAATTATTATATAAAATGATTTTTTATAAAATATATAATAACTTTTTTATAAAATATATAACTTTTTATAAAAAATATAAATTGGTTCGTTTCGGCCGGGTCGGTCCGGTTCCTCGTTTCGTATATAATTATTATATATAATAACTTTTTTATAAAAT
Source organism: Tanacetum coccineum (assembly GCA_026074375.1). Classification (NCBI taxonomy): domain Eukaryota; kingdom Viridiplantae; phylum Streptophyta; class Magnoliopsida; order Asterales; family Asteraceae; genus Tanacetum; species Tanacetum coccineum. Next base: position 24,463 of record BQNB010060269.1, read on the forward strand.
ATATAACTTTTTATAAAAAATATAAATTGGTTCGTTTCGGCCGGGTCGGTCCGGTTCCTCGTTTCGTATATAATTATTATATAAAATGATTTTTTATAAAATATATAATAACTTTTTAAAAAAATATATAACTTTTTATAAAAAATATAAATTGGTTCGTTTCGGCCGGGTCGGTCCGGTTCCTCGTTTCGTATATAATTATTATATAAAATGATTTTTTATAAAATATATAATAACTTTTTTATAAAATATATAACTTTTTATAAAAAATATAAATTGGTTCGTTTCGGCCGGGTCGGTCCGGTTCCTCGTTTCGTATATAATTATTATTATACGTTAGACGTTCAACGTATGAGTCAGGGTTACACATTAGAGGTTCAACGTATGAGTTAGGGTTCAATATGAAAGGTTCAACGTATGAGTCAGGGTTAGACATTAGAGGTTCAACGTATGAGTTAGGGTTCAATATGAAAGGTTCAACGTATGAGTCAGGGTTAGACATTAGAGGTTCAACGTATGAGTTAGGGTTCAATATTAGAGGTTCAACGTATGAGTTAGGGTTCAATATGAAAGGTTCAACGTATGAGTCAGGGTTAGACATTAGAGGTTCAACGTATGAGTTAGGGTTCAATATGAAAGGTTTAACGTATGAGTCAGGGTTACACATTAGAGGTTCAACGTATGAGTCAGGGTTACACATTAGAGGTTCAACGTATGAGTTAGGGTTACACATTAGAGGTTCAACGTATGAGTTAGGGTTCAATATTAGAGGTTCAACGTATGAGTTAGGGTTACACATTAGAGGTTCAACGTATGAGTCAGGGTTATACATTAGAGGTTCAACGTATGAGTTAGGGTTCAATATTAGAGGTTCAACGTATGAGTTAGGGTTCAATATGAAAGGTTCAACGTATGAGTCAGGGTTAGACATTAGAGGTTCAACGTATGAGTTAGGGTTCAATATTAGAGGTTCAACGTATGAGTTAGGGTTCAATATTAGAGGTTCAACGTATGAGTTAGGGTTCAAATACTCCCGCCAAAATACTCCCGCCAAATACTCCCGCCAAATACTCCCGCCAAATACTCCCGCCAAGCACTCTTCTTTACCATAAAAGCAGATAGTATCTTATCCTCCCAAGCACACACACTCTTATCCTCACAACCACCACCACATTCACCACCACCTCGATCAACTGCCACCAGATGGAGCGATATAATCAAACTTTTAAGTGCACGTGTGAAAGAGGAGATGTGGTGTTGCGAACATCACGCAAACCTTACAGTTATGGTAAACAATACTACGCATGTCCTTATTCAAAGGTGAACTATCAAAACATAATTATTTATGTAATATAAAATAATTTGCTTGTCAAAATGACTTTTCTTATGATTTCCTTACTACGTAACAGCCAGGAACTCAAGATAGAGGATGTGGCTACTTTATGTGGATGGATGACCTCAGGCTCCATATAAGTTCTTCTTCTGGATCGTCAACACCTCCAAGTTATTCTCCGGGAACTTCAACACGTCCAAGTTATTCTCCGGGATCTTCCAGATCTGCACAGAATCTCGGAAAGGCAGAGTGCTCAAATTGTAAGTTCTTGGCTGAAAAGATAAAGACACTAGAGGCAAAGATAAAGATACTAGAGGGAGCACTAGAGATGGAAAGGCATCCCGAGAAACACACACTTGATTCAGCTGCAATACTTCACGAGCTCTATAATGAGATGGGAAAACTTAGTATGGAGTAGTTTTTCATTAAGATAAATCAATTTAGCATTTGGAATGTAATTCATATGCTTTAATGTTTGAGTGTTTATCGATTTCTAATGTAATTTGATGTTATAATAATAAACGTTAATTGATTAGGAATCATTCCGTGTATTTTGATTATTTATTGTGGTTTAACTACATTCAATTCAGTTAACTTTGAAGTAAATTTATCAAATTAGCAAACTAATAAATGATAAAATAAATAAATAAAAATAACATTTAGTTACGATTTATCTGAATTTATAAAAAAGAAATTTAGGGTCGACATTGTCGACCCTAATTTTTATTATTCATTTTTAATATTAGTTTAAATGATTTTTAATTTATTTAATATTAATTAAATTATTTTTTATTCATTTTTAATATTAGTTTTAATTATTTTTAATATAAAAAGAGATTTATCATAAAAGGTTTATTGGTGGAATAAATGTTTTATATAAAAGAGTTTAGGGTCGACATTGTCGACCCAAAATAGCAAATATATGTCGACCCTAAATTTGCCTCCAAAATTTCCAAATTTTTCACCAAATTTAAACACCCCGCCATATATTTCGACCCAAATTTTTCAATACAAAAAATTAGGGTCGACATTGTCGACCCTAAATTTCGACCCAAAATTGTTTTATTTATTTATAAATTGGTTTAATATTTATATATACAATTTAAATACATTTAATACATTAAATAATATATAAATTTCTAAATGTCGACCCAAACTTATTTTGTTGACTTTACCAGTTTTGTTGAAAATAGTGGGCCCATGTGTCGACCCTAATGTTTGCTCGACCCGAAACCCTTATATTGTTGTAGTGCGGGAACCAAATCGTCACTCGTTCGACTAGCCAATAAAAGCCGTCCGAAAACGAACCTGAGAGAACTGTCGAAACCGATAAAAACATGCGTCATTTCCTTTTCGTTTTTCTTCAGGTAATCGCAGGTTACCCACCGCCGCAACAGATTGATACCCTGCTACTATCTAATAGAAAAGGATGACCCTTGAATTATTCAATTTGATATGTTATATGGTGCAAAATATTGTTGAAAAACTAAGTAGAAGAACAAAGATATATTTGCCTATATATCTTGCATTGTTTTTGAAAACGAGAGACCAGAAATGCAAATAAATTGACTTTGGAGTCAACCATGTCTTTACTCTTTGTAACTTCATTTCATCTTCCATTCATTCATTTTGATTTGCATTCATTCATTCACCAGTCAAAGACTTTCATCCATTCATAAACTGTAAGTCTTCTTCTTCTTATACTTAAATTACTTTTGATATTTTCTCATCTTATAACTTGGTATTCTATGTGATTATATTTTAAGAAATATTTTTTGTGGTTATTATTGTTCTAAAGCTTTAAAAGTGATTATTGCATCTAGTGGCCCAAATGACCAGGTTTATATATAGCATAAGGTATTACTCGTATATATGTATAATTCTAACTTTGTTCAGTTATTTACATACAGTAGCATAAAGAATACCAAATAATCTGATTATGATTGAATTGCACAATCACACATTTTGGGTGCGTTTAGTTGGAGAAACAAAATTCTTAATTTTTTATTTTCAGTTTTGTAAAAAAGAATGGGATTTAATAGAAAACGCGAACATATGATACTTATGAAACATCATTTCATCTCAAAGACACTGATAAACTGTAAGTCTTTCTTCTCATATAATTATTGATCCAATGGGCTAGATAGATGACCCAAAAGCTATTAGATCCAATTTGATATCTTGTTTAATAATAGTTTCATTTTGTATTTCTTCATCTTATTGTTCTATAAATAATTGTTAAACATTTTGTGGGGTTATTATTATTCTAACGAAAGCATTATAATTATAAATATATTCAATAGAGAAGTGTTTCCTCTTCATCGATGAACAGTGTTTGGGCTACTATTAATCGATGAACAGTGTAATCCACATCAGGCCGGCCCGATGGTTACTGTTCATCGGTCCAAAAAAAAAACTTTATAATCTCCCCCCCTTCTACCGGTTTTACTCTTCATCGGCCAAAAAAAAAACTTTATAATCCCCCTTCTCATATCGGCCCGACCCCGGTGGTTACTGTTCAGAAAAAAAATTACGTGACGTACTCTCATTTTTAACTATTTACGACTTCCGATTAGCCTGGGCCAAAAAAAAAATTAAACAAAAAAAAATTTTCCCTTTATTGAAAAAAAAAACTCTATAGGCATTATACTATATATCATTAGAGATGCTAGCTACAGTGGCACGATGTTATATGACCGAAAAAATAAACCCGCACAAAATACAATACGAAAAAAGAATGCCCCGCAGTAACGCACGATTGTCATTTGATATAAGAAAAAAAACAAACTATTAAACATAAGACCGAAAAAATAAACCCAAAAAAAAAACTAATGCCCCACAACAACGCGCGAAAAATTAACGCCCGCAGCAACGCGCGGGTAATCTTGCTTGTTAAAATTTAAAATTGATTTACTATTTGATCCGGTGGGCCGAATGTTAATTTGCTCACTGTGTTCTAACTTGTTTAATAATTGTTTCATTTTGTATCTGTTCATCTTATTTCTAACTTTTTTGTCCAATTACATAGCATGAAGAATAACATAATCATCTTATTAGATTGAATTACGCAATCACACATTTTGGACGCGTTTACTCGATGGAGACATTTTAAAATATGAAACACATAATCATAGCATGAAGAATAACATAATCATCTTATTAGATTGAATTACGCAATCACACATTTTGGACGCGTTTACTCGATGGAGACATTTTAAAATATGAAACACATTCAGATTTTTGGTGAAACGAATTGTTGATGAAATGCCATTTGTACTTCAACTTGATTTTCATAATGCCTACTCTTTCTGAATTTCTTTACTTGTGAATGCAGCTCGATTTGATTATCGAAAATGGCTACTACGTCCATTCCTCATCGGTGGAAATATGATGTGTTTGTAAGTTTTAGTGGTGACGATATTCGCAAAAACTTCATGGATCATATGTTCAACGATTTTAAGCAAAAAGGAATTTATGCTTTTAGAGATGATAGAGAATTGCCTAAAGGAGAAGATATATCTCCTCATCTCTACAAAGCCATTGAAGAATCAAGGTTTTTGATAGTTATCTTCTCCAAAAATTACGCTTCTTCATCATGGTGTCTACAGGAACTTGTCAAAATACTTGAGTGCAAGCAGATTGAATGTCCCATATATGAGGTTCAGACTGTCTTTTATGATGTTAAACCTGACGTAGTGAGGAAACAAACTGATAGCTATGCTGAAGCTTTTGACAAACATCAACGTTCAAATAGACCAGAGGTCGACAACTGGAAGGAAGCTTTATCCACGGCGGCTAACTTATCTGGATGGGATCTCGAGGACATGACAAATGGGTAAATTTCTTGTTTTTGTGTGATTATCTTGTCGCTCTACTAAAGCTTAACACTAGGTAGTTTCTCTTACTTACTGTGTCTTTGTCTTTGTGGTAAACAGTTATGAGTACAAGTTCATCGATTGCCTCTCCAAAGACATACTCAACAAATTATGTGATGGGCCCTTGCATGTTGGTGAAAACCTGGTTGGCATAGATTTCCATTTCGACAAATTAGACTTGTCACGCTTTGTTGGGTCAGATAAGGTTAACATGATTGGAATATGTGGTATAAGCGGACTAGGAAAGACGACCCTTGCCAAAGCTATTTATAACTTGATGTATATTCACTTTGAAGGAAGTTGCTTTTGTGAAGATGTCAGAAAGCAAGACCTAACTCGAGTCCAAATGCAACTTATTGATAACATCATGAAAACAAGAGCTTTAAAGATATCGAGTGTCGGTCAAGGGATTATAGTGATAAAGAAGATGATGTCATCGAAGCCGATCCTGCTAATTTTGGATGATGTAGATGATCATGATCTAAGCTTTAGAGGCAACTAGCGGGTTCAGTGGTTGGTTTTGATAGGAAGATTTGGTTTATTTTCACGGTAACGATAACAGCTGTTAAGATCACATAGAGTGGGATGAAATCCATGACATGGACTTTTCTAATGATGGAGTCGAATCACTTGAGCTCTTCCGTTCCTATGCCTTTAAAGAAAAAGATTCTTCTATAGAATTCAAAGAAGTTTCTCAGAAAGTTGTGAAATATGTGCAAGGTCACCCTCTCGCCCTCAAAGTGTTAGGACGATTTTTATATGCCAAAACTGTGGGTCAGTGGGTTAGTGAACTGGACAAGCTCAAAGTGTATCCAAATGAACAGATACATCGAGTGCTTCGTTTAAGTTATGATGGGCTAGACCTCCATCAAAAAAATATCTTACTTGATATTGCATGTTTATTCGTTGGAGAAAACATGGATTTTGTAGCAAGCGTACTAGATGGCTGTAACTTCTTTGCAGATACAAACATGCAAGTTCTAGTTGATAAGTCATTAATCACGATCTCGAGCAAGATGTCACTACAAATGCATGACTTGATTCAAGCAATGGCAAGGGAAATTGTTCGTGAAGAATCTATCATGACCGGGAAACAGACGAGATTGTGGAATTCATCTGAAGTTTACAATGTATTGAGTGAAAAGAAGGTTAGTTGTGGTATATGATTCTTTTTTCTCTACATTGATACATTAAAGTAGTAGCAAGATATCCTAATGAAGCTACATGTTCTTGCTTTCCCAGGTGCCTATGACTGAAGCAATTGAAGTATTAGTCCTTTTGTTAAGGGAATCTAGTCAAAAGGTTCACATAAACGCTAATTCTTTTGCACTTATGAAAAATTTGCGGATCCTGAAAATTTATGCTGAGGAAGAATTTGATCAAAAAGTGGAATTGAATGGCTACAATGTGAAGTACTCAGGAAGTTTGTATTTTTTGTCCAATAAGCTAAGCTTGTTATGTTGGCATGGATGCCCTTTCAAGTACTTACCTTCTGATTTCTTTCCACACAACATTGTTGTCATCGACCTCTCTTACAGCAACATAAAACAACTTTGTACAACACCAAAGGTATATACTTGTTCATACATCTGTTCGTGTTTTACACCTGGAGATATAAGAACTAATCCTTTTTCTATTGATATCAGAGTTTTAGAAGGTTGAAAGTAATGAAGCTAAGGTACTGTTGTAACCTAACAACCACCCCTGACTTCTCAAAGATTACAAATCTTGAAGAGCTAAATCTTGAAGGTTGTGTGAATTTGGTTAGCGTTCATCCCTCAGTTGTTATGCTCAAGAGGCTTGTTGTGTTAAAACTAACAGGGTGCCTAAAAGTTGACCAACTCCCTGAAGCATTGGGTCGGATCAAAAGCTTAATGGAGCTTCATGTTGACAAAACTGCCATTAGAGAACTTCCTTCTTTTGTATCCTCTCTAATAAACCTCGAATCGTTGTCATTCGGTGGCCAAGGGAGGATTCAACCTAGATGGTGGACTGCGATCACTGCTCCTTTTGGTTTACTAAGTAAACAACAACATCCCCAAAGATCACTTTCATTGGCAGGTTTACATATGTTAAAGTCTCTGAATTTAAGATACTGCAATTTATTAAAAGTGCCTGAGAGCATTGGAGGCTTATCATATCTAAATAAGCTAAACTTGGAAGGGAACAATTTTACTATCTTGCCTGGAAGTTTGAGTCAACTTTCTGATCTTGATACACTTAGAGTTGATGGTTGCAAAACTTCCACTTAGCGTATGGAGTGTTCATGCATCTGATTGCGCCTCCTTAAGAGAAGTGTTGGGATCATCTAAACGACATTTCTACATTAATTTCAAAAATTGTCCAAAGCTGTTTAATAATGATACTATTGATAGCGAGGGGTCTATATCGAAGACTCAGTGTCTTGACTCATCTATAACTTCCCAATGCTTTATTCACCAGCTTTCAGCTTTCCTTGGGTATGTAGGTTTGCAGACCAACATATGTGAATTCTTCCGTTCGGGAGGAAGTAGTTATTTAGATATAGGATATCATGGGAATAGCATGCCAGAATGGTTTACAAATAGAAGTATGGAAAATCATCTAAAGGTTGAATTACCATCCGATTGGTGTTATGATAAGAACTTTTGGGGAGATGATAAGAAATTTAGGGGATATGCAACTTGTGTTGTTTTCAAGTGCAAAAAGCCTCAGAAATTGAAAGGATGCTTTGTAAAGAACTTTGATGGAGCTTCTCTGACTACAATACATTACTTTCCAAATTTAATGAGTGATTATTTGAAGGATGTGGTGATAGGAATCCCCGAGTCATATATGATATGGTTGCATTATAATATGGATATACAGGGATGGAAGGAAGCAAAGAATTTTGTTACATTTAGTTTCGAAGAGGATAATGAAGATGTTGAGGTGAAGGAGTGTGGAGTAAGACTAATTCGTGATGAAGATATAAAACAAGAGGCAGATTTAAGTATGCTCCAAGGCCTCCCAACTCCAACACAACATGGTGGGGTCTTGAGACTAGATGGTGTTTTCTGGTCGTGGTAGTCCATGTTACTGTTGTTTATGTATATGAGCTTTTGATGCAACACATACCAACTGTTTGATGAAATGTATATGGGTACAGATCATTGACTATTATATTTGGCAAACTGTTTGGTAGCTATTACTCATCAACTTGTTTGTTTCATTTCCGTATTTACTTAGTATCTTTTATCTCCCCGTTGCTTTGGGAACAACATTTTTAACTTCCCAATTAGGAAATAGGTGATAGATATCATTGTTTTAATGCGTTGCTTCATTTCCGTATCTACTTAGTATCTTTTATCAAGTGTCTCGCATGCGAGTAAATAAAATCACATCATATATAAGCCAACCTTATAAAACTCAATGGCACAATTTGAGTCAACTAAGTCATCATATTCTTATTATTCACTATACCTGTTAGTCTTTGACAGTTAACAATAATATTGCAACCTTCACAATAGTTTTGTCCATTACATCTTTTACTTTATTCATGTAGTTAACAGGTTGCTTTTAACCTTGTAAGGAAATGCAACCTTTAAATACTTAAAACACCAACAAAAAAAAATTAAAAAACAAATTGTTAGCTTGTAGCAAAAACGAAGAGTAACGTGTGAAACGTGTAGTCATACATCAAATAAGAGGAATTGTGTGGAATATTATACAAACTTTTGAAGAATATCGGGGCTGTGTCATGAATATCCATATTCCGGCTTGATTATCAACCAAATTAAAGACTCGTGTAATGCTACAACCTTATTGATTTGCATATGCAACATCATACAACCGTGTTTATAATCTGGATCTCCCAAGCAGCTGCAAACAACCTCGCCGGCAACATGATTTCACATTTATATCATTAAATATAAGACATAACTAAGCATCCCGGCCAGATGAAATAACATACGAGTCTCTAAACAGTCAAGGAATGCTTTTGAAGATTGATTTCCCAACAGGCGAACATGAAGTTACCTAACAACAATTCATTCAAAAGATTAAAATTTATCTCCCTCCCAGCATTGCCAAAAGGATACCAATGTAACTGTGTAGTGATGACTAAACCGAAATAATCTTTCTTAGAGAACACCATGACGAGAATAATTCTATGTGTATTATAGTACATATTATATTTAATGTAATCGGCCCACTGGCCCAAGCCCATAGTTTAGAATATTCTGTTGTATCCTATCATTGTGAAACTAACAATCAATCTAAAAAAATTTCAAATTATTATTGTTAGTGTTATTAATATTGTTTATTGTTGTCTATTTATATGTTTGTGCAAGACCTTTTGAGATTGGGAGAGACGTGATTCGGTTCAGTTTATAGGATACTAGTTATAATCCCCGTGCACGCACGGGGTTTTTCCTAAATTTGTTTAATAATGTTTTTTGTCTATAAAATAAAAAATTAGCAAAATAAAAAATAGCTTATTTTTTTGTTTTTATTTATAATTATAGTTTGTAATTATGTTTTACACACGTGTAAGAGATCATATATTGTTTCTGCATATACATGCTCATCTTTATCTAAAAAGTTTTGCCACCTTTATGTTTCTTTTAGTTTAATCTATGAGTTTAAATATCATCATATGTTTAAACCACCAAACTGTTCAGATTAGTATCATCATATGTTTAAAGCAACTCTCTATTCAGGATTTTCAGCTCAAAACCACCAAACTGTTTCAAATTACAAAGTTTTATTGCTTTTAGTCAGACCATGCACATCTCTTTGTTTTTTAATCATTTAGTTTCTTTTCGAACAATCAAACTAAAGTGTATATCCATTACTAATGTCACCAATCTTAATGTCACCAAAGGGGTCATAAAAGTGTTATTGTGCACCAATTCTCTAGCAGTATCATAAGAAACTTATTGGGCAGTAAGGCAAAATCAAAGACATGAAAGATGTTTCATTTCATTAGAATTCAAGACGTTTTGTTTACATTAGATAGAAAAGGATACAAATTCCAAAACTTAAAAACAACAGCCTAAGTAGCATCTTGACTTTGGCCTTCAATTCAACAACTTCTTCTATCAAACGTTTGACATTTTCTTTCCAACTTTTCAGTTCATTGCGTTTCTTCAAGTGATGCAGCTTTGTTGTTCAGTTGTAGTTGCAACAAATTTAAAGTTGAATCATACCAGGGGTGGGGGTATCTGGGTCAATCTAGTTGAAAAATGGCAACTCCTCCCGGTCTGCAAATTACTTCAAATTTTACCATGACTTAAAATGATTGTTACATATTCATGCTAAAAAATGAACTCTTACCCTCTCATTTGGTTTTAGCAGTAAATCTACACCTTACTATTGAAGCATATGACAGTTTTAGTTTTAGCACATATGACAGTTTTAGTTTGCCGTAAAATAATCTCCGTTCCTGAGTTAAATTCAGTCCACATAAAGACATTTGGTTTTAGCAGTAAATCTACACCTTACTATTGAAGCATATGACAGTTTTAGTTTTAGCACATATGACAGTTTTAGTTTTAGCAGTAAATATCTCCTTCCTGAGTTAATTCAGTCCCACATATGACAGTTTTAGTTTTAGCAGTAAATCTACACCTTACTATTGAAGCATCTGATGGCCTACAAAGTGATGAGGTATGATATCTGAGTTAATTCAGTCCAACATAGTACACAGGGCAACTGACCTCACATCTTAGAAGCGTTTAGAAACTGACTATATAACTTTAGAACATAATTTTTATCATCTGAATGAAAAAAAACTTACTACTTCTATGCTTGAGCTATGATGAGTAGACAGTTGCAGCACTCTCAACTTCACATCTTGATCAGGAACTTCACGTCACGCATCACATCTGTGGATTCATTAGCTACACCCTCAATGGCGGTCCCACCATCCCCTGTCTGGGATGAACCAGCTTCTTCGTTTTCGACATGTTGTGCAAGTGCAACAACAGCCCGACTATCTCTTAAATTCATCACATACACAATCCTCGTCTCTCATCAACACAACCAATAAACAGGAACCCATTAATGCAAGTGTTCCGGAAATTGATACATGACCTTATCAGTCAAATCCAAATACGCGAGATTGGTGACTTCCAATGCCTTTGACATTGCTTTGAATACCAATTCATGGTCTACTGGACCATATTCTTCTTCCTACAATTCATAACAACATTATCTTTCTTCTCTATTCTGTTATGTCTAGAGTTGCCACAGAAAACAATTAGCAATCTTTTACAGATAATTCTAACCTCAGTAGCTTCTTTAAAGAGTGTTGTATTATTAGTTTATAGTAAAAGTTTCGTACAAATTGTATAAGATAATTATTGCAAGACAATTAGCACAAATTTAAAACCCATGACAGTATCACAAATCTTGTGTACTTAAAATTGATTAGTGGGACAACAATGTTTGCTAAACGTCAAACAAATGTTCAATTTTATTATCTAAGTTGACTTGAATATATTTGATTTTGAAACAAATAGCATATCCTATTAGTAACATTTGGGATCCTCTCGTATACACGTACCTTACCTCATAGATTATCTATACTATTATATAAAGCATTTAAGTTGTGGGGTCCATCAAAAATTAAGATAAGGAGGTACAATCTTGACCATCCATTTCATTTTAAAGGAATACATCATAGAGTGACATGTGTCACCTCTTAATTAAAAAATCACATTTATTTTTAAATTGAAATATCTTTTTATCTATTAATTTTTTTTATGATATAATTTCACCATATTTTTTAAAATTTCGTTCTCTATAATTCAACATCCATTTTAATATATTTTTATAAATTTTTAGATTTTTACATTTTTAGTGGGTTTATTTTATTTTGATTTAAATTTTTTACAACTTTAACCTTAATTCATTTGAAGAGAGTGTTTAATTGGTAAGAGACTGTGAGAGTCTTTTAAATGCGAGTATGGTGATGTTAATATGGTGTTGCGGGAAAGCTACGGGAAACCCAAACAAACACATACAACAGACAACACGTATACATTCGAAGTGTTGTGAAACGAATTCACTTAGCGGGTAGAGAATTGCGGGGAGAGTTAGGTAAAAAAAAATTATCACCGCTGCTATGCGCGGGTATCCAACTAGTGTAGAAGAATGAATGCAACCAAAAGACCAAAGTTGATCTTAATCAATAGCCATTTTATAAATACAAATAAGAAGAGGAATATTCTTCATGCAGTTCAATAGCTTATTAATGAAGTAGAATTAAAAAATATATATGTAAACATAAAACTACTTACCCATCCATTTTTTATGGCTCTTACAAAGTTTTGATTGCAAAAAGTTTCGTGAGTATTCATA
>BQNB010060270.1:0-32935 GCA_026074375.1 Tanacetum coccineum
CAATTTAAACAAGTTACTCCAATTAAATCCATAATACTCATTATTGTGGTGTCGAATAGATATACCAAGCCAAGTTCTAAAGTATACAACATCACCAACATGCTCATATTTTGTGGATTTTAGGTAAACATTTAGAAACTGAAAGGTTAAATCCTCACAATATATAACAAGGGTTATTGTGTGCAGGTTATGTAACAAGTAATTTCACAAAAGTATGCTTGAAAAAAAAATTAATTTGAGCATGATTTAAGCTTTTTATTGTGAAAAATATGACAAGTAAGCATTCTAATCCCATCCCCCTACTTGAATTATACAACATCCTCGTTGTATAGATAAAACATTAAATACCGGAATTTAAAAGAATTAGAATGAGAAACTCCCCTGATATTTGCTCGGTAGATTCTCCAAGTTACGTTTATGAGCAATATTTCGTGTTGAACAGCCGCCTTGAAGTTTTCAAGACTCTAACACTTTAAGATCTCCAAATATGTAAATTCTCCACCAATATTCATCGATATTTCTTTCACAAGGTCCTGTGTAAAAAAATATAGGAAAAATAGGTGCAATTCTATCTCCATGTATTCGTTTGGTTAGACTCAAAATAAATACCTAAAATGGTACAGGCAGTCGATACGCCATATCCATTCCCCAGGATACGTCATATTGATACTTATATACGTTGTATTCATTTAATGAATATGTCGTATAGATTGTGCTGAAAATAAAGACCGGATAACGTCCAGATAGTCAATACGTCGTATCCATGGGGTTTGGATACGCCGTATAAACAGTTTGGGAAGACAGACTCGATAAAAATTGAAAATACATTCAGGGTTGTCTCGCGGCAAGCATTTTTGTTTACAAAAAAGTCTTTAAGTTAGACTTGCCCCAATTTACCCCCATCCTTATAAAATAATTTAGGGTCGAACGGGATGCCAAATGGCACATACAAATTCTTGATTAGGAAAATGAATGACATCCCTTTGTTAAGATGATTCCAAGTCATGATATTAAAATTTAATTCCTTGATAAAAATTTCAATTTTAAAAACTTTATTAGATGTATCATGACTTGTTTCCAAAAGCTTATTTGACCCATGTGCATAGGCACCAACATCGGTATTTATTACATAAGGTAATGGTTTGACAGATAAATCCTCCGAAGAGTGTTCAATATCGATTTTATCATCATCATTGTCCTCATCTGATTTTGAATCATCGTGATAAATTACGTTAAAAAGAAAATAGATCATTAAAGTATAAAACGTTTTGTTCCTCTTCATCACATTCGGACAATGATGTTTCATCTTTCAAATTAAATTCATCGATATGTTGAGGACTTAAAGTGGGTTCAGTTAAGAAATCTGATTTAGACGTAAGAGCATCATTGTAAACAATGGCTGAAAATTCATTCTCAAAATCTTTAAAGAAGTCTAAATCATCAAAACAACTGACCTTTGGCTCGGGTGATGGAAACGAAGGCATATTGACTTTTTCATTATCATTTTCCGAATCCGTTTTCAAATCATTGGCAGAAATTATTTTATAGGAAAATGAATTTTGTCATAAATTACCGTGTAATCTTCATCGTCGGATACGTCAAACGATATTCTAAAGTCAATTTTATTATCGTTAAGAGAACTTATTGTGGGTTCACAGGAGAGCACAACTTCAGATGTTAACGTGTCATTAAAGACTATAGCTGGGAATTCAGTTTTAATAGATCTGAGGTCGTGAAAGTCTTCACCATACCAGATCTTACCATAGGTAGCAGTTTCCTAGTTATACACCTTACCACGCCTACAAGCTTTTTCTTTCTCAAGCCTGATGTATTCTTCAAAAGTTATGTTGGGGTCGTCCATTTTAACCTGTAATAAATTCGCTAGGAAAGAAAATCGTCAAATAGCTTAATACGCCGTATTCAGTGAACAGAATACGTCGTATTAATGATAGAGTCGAATACGCTGTATTGGTTTTAAAAAATTTATACGCCGTATTTAATAAGGTGAATACACCGTATTGAGTATTCGACTCAGAAAGTTACAGTGAACTTTAACAATGCAGAAAAACACACAATATGCAAAAATATACAATGCAGAAAATTAAACACACAAAACAAACACACAAATATGCAAATTAATCTAAACTAATCTAAACTAAACTAAAACACTAATAAATAAGAATTAAACAACTTCACTCCCCGACAGCGGCGCCAAAAACTTGATGTGTCGTTGTGTAGGTGTTATTTATGTATCAAGTTTTACTATTTATTTTATGCCGACTGTACCTAAAAACAACACTTTAACGGGCAGTGTACCCGGTCAGATGGAGTTTCGTGGTAAGCAGGGTGTCGATCACTAAGAGCGAGAGCGTTAATTCTTAATTCTATCAGTATTTTAGTTATATAAGTTAAACCTATAAAACTAATGCAAAAGGGGGGTTTTCAGCCTGAGAGACTGGTACGGTTTTGTGTATCTAACCTAAGGTTTTGATGACAAGTAAAGCAATAAACACACACAAGAAGATAAACAAACGATAGAGGAACAGTCAAGAACTAATGTAAGGAAAACATATCAACCATGAATAATCCAATAAAACGCTAGTTTGTTTATTTAGTGCAATGATTGTCTTATCTCGAAGGGGCATATCATTCCTAGACTTAGGCGGTACTACTTTCTAAGACCTAGACACGCTAATCCTGTCACAATTAGACGTATCAGCATAAAGTAAGCATTTGTTTATTATAATCTATAACAACCCAAGAATTTTCATCAACCTATTTTACTATTATCACAATTATACGGGGAAATTTTTCGCTTTATTACATTACTTGCATTGTCAATATCTCAGTATGTCATGTAACTTACATAACTAAAGTAAACAAGCTCACGCAACCTATCTATGACCATTCTGTCTTCATATATGTCAAGAAAACATCACAATATGTCAAGTCAATATCATCATATCCTTATTACAAAGTACATTATTCCTATAATGTATCATTCACAACGTTATATTAAAACGGGCTTTAAACCGTTATCATATACCTCTAAACCCTAATTCCATGAAGGGTTAATATCTAAAGTAAATGTACAAGCTACTAAAGCATATAAATACCAGTAATAAAACATTTTTCAATTGAAATAAAAACTCTCCTTCCAAACAAGTACAAGTTTTCAAAAGCACTAATGGATAAGTCATTAATGATTTGCAAACGATATCCAAAATAGCCGTTGCCTCCATTTTACCTTTAATTTCTTCACCACCACTTTTGTACAAACTAATACACTCAATATACAATGTGTAAACACTAATTATTCCATTCATAAGCTTTAATATCTATTTCTACATTCAAAACCCTAATTTAAAACCCTAAATCCAAACCCGAGCTAAATAGTAAACCCTAGCCCGTTTATCAATTTTTATCCATTATAAACCCAAACCAACACTCAAATAAGTTTGTTATATAACTTTTTTTTACAAACCATAAAAATCATATACCATCACTATTTTACATAATCTCATGTTCATTTAAAACAAGAATTCAAATCGAGAAACCCAAAAAATGAACCTCTAAATGATAAATTCGAGCCGTTTTTTCTTGTTTTTATAAAAAAATCCGTTTCACAATCTCAAATAAGCAATCAAGAGCCATTGTAAACTCATAAAATGAGTTTACAATTCATTATCCATCATTACTTTGGCAATATACAAGAAATAGAAAGCTAGAAACCCTAAAGAAACCATTAGGAGCCCCAATCTAACCTGTAACCTTATTTACTCAAAATCAACCCATTTTAGCTTAAAACACCAATCAAATTTCATTAATGATCATTAATACAAAGCCCAAGGTTAGTATTCTATCATCCTTGATCAAATGTACACGAATTATAAGTTAAAGGAACCCTAATTACACCCATTTGGAACCAGCGACCTCATTTCTTCATTTTTAACCCGTTTTAACCTAAACCACTTGCTAAATTTTATTAATACTTCTTAATACAAACCTTAAGATCATATTTTAGTCAATTCTTTGGATCAAGTGTCCCACGGAAATATAAACCAAAAACTTGATTTCGATCCCTAAAACCCCCAAAACTGACCGCAAGCTAGACTTGCCAAAGCAACCATTTTTACCCTATTATAAAAATTACCTATTGAGGTAAGCACCTCCAAGATAAGCTTCTAGACATCCCCAAGCAAGTTAACCACCTGCTCTTACCTTTGCATGGTACAAAAATTGGCCACATGATCTCCTTTTCCTCCTTTCATAGCCGCGGCATACACATGGTGTTTCCACCATGTTCTTGCTAGTTTCTAGCCTATCCAACACATCCTATAGCCTTTATTAGTCACCCTCTAGCTCTCATATGTGTCCTAAAACCAGAGCACAGACTTTTTCCTTTAGCCCTTTTAAAGGGCCTTTAAACACCCTATAAATAGAACCCATAACCCTTCATTCATTCTCATCCCTCACTTCTTCTTTCTATAACCCAAGTGAGCAACCTTTATCAACTCATTATGATCCTAGGATCATCTAAGAAGATCAATCAAGCGAATCTTTGAAGATTTGAAGCCCCGGGAATAAGATACAAGGCGTACGAGTGGAATACACTAAACTACCCTAAACGACCCATTCCACCATTTTTTGCCTGCCCTTGAAGACTCAAACCCATTTCTAATATATTCTAACTTCAGACACCTACACTTTTATAATGTTCATATGATCCTAAATAAACTCTTGTTAAAGTTTCATAACTCAATTCATGCTCATTTTCCATTTTGATCTAAAATCGTACACCCGAAACCCTAATTTCGCATTTTTCCTAAAAATAAATGTTTTTTAATGATTATATATGTGTATCGAATATCCTAGAATGCTAACAATGTTATAATAACCACTTTATTGATTATGAAAGAATTAGCACTTAAAAACCCCCTGCGTTAAACGTTTATTGTAAACCCTAGTTTGACCCGTTTATGCTGCTCCTAGCCCTCAACGAATTGTTTTATTTAGACTTATGTTATGTTCAACTTCATAATTAGTTTATTATAACTTATAAATTATCTTTTGAAGATGTTAAAATAAGCTTTGCATGGAAATTTGACAAGTTTTGTAATTATAATTCATGAAGGGAATAAATTTCTAACTCAGAAACTTATAACTAGAAAAGGTTGAATTGGTCATTTTATCAAAGTTCAAACTATAGGGTCTATTATGGTCACTTTCCAAAGTACAAAAAGGGTGTCTACTTGGTAAGTCTTTAAAAGTTGAAGGACCAACGCGTAAAAGTGCAAACCCCAAGGGTATATTTTGCCACTTTTCAAACCTCAAGGTCTAAAATGTAACATTTTGAAAAAGTATAAAATCATGTTTAAAACCTTACAAGACATAACTTTAATTAACGCTTCTCGTGCTTAACATTTCCAGATATTGATTAAAACGCTTAAAACAGGATTAATTCCAAATCACAATACTAGGATTTCATATTAAGGAGTTTCATCTTTGTAATAACTTCTGACATGAGTTTTGGGTTTACGATTTAAAGTGCCCTAGCTCCTCAAAAGACGTTTACTGAATGACTTCTGTGAAATATGATAATGGCCCGAACGGTTAATACAATAATTCCAAACCTACTTCAATCAAACTAATAACTCTTAAAACTAAAGTTCTAGAGTACAATCTTCCCTAAGACTCAACACTATTTACATAGGTTAAGTGACAAATGGCTATTAACTATCATTTTACTAGATCAACATTCCCTGGTTAAGGAATTTGAAAAGGTCGCCAGCTTTCATTTAGAATTTTTATTACAACTACCTATAGGTGAGATTCATAACCTCCGCCCTTTACTTATTTACATGTGTTTATAAACCCGCTAGGGGTACATTGCTTGTTACAAACTCTTTTACATACTCATTTATCTTATAACAATGTGATTTATTTTTCAATGACTAGTGAGTTTTCAATTAGCCACACTAATTTAATCTCTTTAATGCTTTCATAAACCCGCAAGGGGGATACATGCTATAAATAACGAATACAAATGTTTTACCAGACTATATGCTAATCTGATTACAATCAATGTCTAAGATATAAATCCTACAAGTTATTAAATTTTGGACTTGACTATGATGAGTAAATGTTATAAACATAAAATCCTACAATTCGTAAATTAGTACTTTCGAGTTCTTAAGATTTAACTTTGGATATTAATGTGTTATTTCATAAAAATCCACAGAGTCTTAAATTTGACTTTGAAGGGTCTTTTAAATTGACTTTGGATATTAATAAATCCTTTAAGTCGTTAAATTTGACTTCGAGTCGTTAAATTTACTTTGATTTAATATGTTGATATATGACTCTTTCCGAGGTCGTTAAATAGACTTTGGATGATAATAGTGTTTGAATTATCATGAGAACCAAGACCAATCAGACCAAACAAGGTAATAACGGGATAATACATTGTTATTACGATTCATTGTGATTATTACTAATAACGGGTATATAATAATAATTGTGTTTATACAATTATTATACTATTACTTGTATTCAAACTGTTTATATCAAACCTAAAAATTATTTCACCACTTCAACTAATTGTGTTGCTTTTTTTAGAGGCATGTTTATCTCATTTAATTGAGCAGTTTGCGGCATGGTAGTGCATAGACACAAAGATGGTTGAACTGTTATCATTCAAACATGATGTTTTTTAGATTTGAGGACTTGCATTTTGTAAATAAAAACTCTAATAATAATAATGAATAACTAAATTTTTTTATCCAAAACGTCACTTTTTTGTCATTTTCTATGATAATGATTTTGTATCCCTAAGTAATACCCCAGATTAGCTTATGCAGCAATATTGTAAAAAATGGGGTGTTACATATGGTACAGCGCCATGGTTATAGAGAAACAAGGTCCAAACCTTAAACTATAACCACATTTCTTTACCTTCTAGCCATCAAAGTCCCTCCGTGCCACTATATTCCGGAACAATAGTATGTAAATATACATATCTATTAATACTATTAGACATAAATAACATATGTAATGTATAAACTAGGTTGTTTACATAATGATGTCTTCATCCCAACCACTTTACCTATCCATCTTGAGGATGCTTTTTCCTCTATAAATATTCTTTAAACTATACTTCGGTCTCATCGGATTATTTTCTCAGCTTCATCAAAAGGCAGTTCTTTTAACTCTTCGGAAAACTCTAAAGATAATATAATTCCACCAGTATTCTCATCTTTCTACAATAATCTTGATTTAAAGGACGTACAAGCATTTTATGCTAAGGAATTACCTATTTCATCACCAGATCCTATTACTCTACCAGCTATTTTGACTCCATCTCCGGTATTACCACCATCACTACTATTTGATCCTCGATATTTCTTTGTTCCTGAAGAACTATTACCACCTAAGAAGCGAATCCGTTTCCCATTTTCTTCCTTAATTACGTTATCTAATTCATCCCAGAATCAAACCTGTGGTTTGGTATCACCATCTTTCTTGGTTTATATACTTCTACTACTAACCTACACTTCGTACTAAACCCCTCCACCCCAAGTAATTTGAAATATGGAAAAATAATCAGATAAGAGTATCCAAATAACATCATTGAGAAACTAAGTCAAAGATATCATGTAATTATTTAATAAACTCCATCATCAACCGCAATAGAGAAAATTTAACGTAAAGACGTATTAATGGTAACGAACTAAAGACCAAACTTAAGAAAATCTGTACTCAGATTATCAAACTTCAAAAAAATAGTTTAGGCAAAAAGGTAAGATTGGCATTTTGCTCATCTACAGATTTTATGGATCTTTGAAACTGAATCAATGGAAAAAAATCCAAGCTCGGACAGACACAAACAGATCAGAGGATCTTTAGTATGTCATCTACCAGCTCCAGATATCGACAGGCAAACTCTTCTAAATAGTTTATAGCTTTAATCCTAGCCATGGGATAGTGTGTATAAAATAAATAACCTTGTCAATACTTGACTATGTACAATATGAAGGCAAGTATATTTTATAAAAAAGGCAATTACTATTTCGTAACCTTATATTCGATAAAACCAGCTTATCTCTCTTTCATCACCATCTCCCATCATTTGCATCATTATCTCCGTCTTCCATCCATTATACCTATAAAAAATAAGAAAAGTAAATATAAGACCCCTGAAGTGCTTAAAATTCAAAATAAGCATTTCTCTTTAAGCATCTTAAGCATCACATTTTCTTTAAGCATTACCTTTCAAAACTTGTGATATCATTCTTACTACGTGTTGATGATATGTTGATAAGTATGCCCTCCTCAAAAGGACGTCAACATCCTAAACCCCGAGCCATAACTGTTTGGAATGCCCTCAGGCAACTGATTGGCTGACATTTACTGCAGCCCTAGAAGCATAAGCTGCTACCATGGCAAATGCCGACAATCCCAATAGGAATACTAGACCAAGAGAACCTCCTGTAGCAAAAAGAGGAAACTACAAAGAATTCATAAATTGTCAACCTTTCTACTTCAATGGCACAGAAGGAGCTGTTAACCTCATCCGCTAGTTTGAACGGACTGAATCAGTGTTTTCTTGTAGCAAGTGTGCCGAGGAAGACAGAGTGACATTTGCTACTGGTACTCAACCATTGAATGCAAAATTAAACTTGGTGGAAATGCATATCCGCCAACCTAACAAATAGAACAAGCCAATAGGATCACCTAGGACTATAATAAAAAGGAACTCTATAAACCAAATAAGTATTAGCCCTCGAACTAAATTCAAAAAATGAAAGACGAATTTTAAACAACTTGGGTTGTGAAGGAAAGTGATCTTAAAGACTTACATTAGGAGATACAAAGAATTAGCGTCTTATATGCCTCAACATGGTACCCAAAACGCCTGAGAAACTTATGGAAGTCTTCATCAATGGATTACCTAGAAGTATTGAAGGAAATCTTACTGCCTTAAAGCCTTAAACTTTAGAGGAAGCCATCAACATAGCTCAGAGATTAATGGATCAAATAATAAAGCATGATTTTGTGTAAGAAGCTAATGACCGTAAACGAAAGCTTGAGGATAAGGGAAACATCATCAACAACAACTATCAGAATAACTATAATAATAACAACCGTAACAATGATTACCATCGACAGCAGAATAGAAGACAAGAAACCTTCAGAACTTATACTGCCACCAATGGATATAGCTTGAAACCTTCCCTTATTAAAGATGTAGACTACATCACACGGGACCGATGCATGTCAAGTGTCAGGTTTGCAACAAGAATAAAGGTCTCGCATACCTAGTACTACAAAAAACAACAGGGTCACAAGAAAGCATACTTAGAGATGAGCTTGCTACTCTAGAAATAACTCTTGAAGATATTCGACTCTTATCGGAATCTTCTTCAATCTGAAAACACTAATCATCAAGCTACAATCCTTGTCGTTTGTTACTTTTATCTTACTACAAGATACTTAGCATAAGTATCAACTCTTTTTCATATGTAAAGTTATCCATGAGATAATAAAGTGATAATTCTGTTACGTCTTGTTATCTGATGATATCAAAACTCAACATCATTTGTCGATTCTATTATGTTCAACTCTGAAACATAAATTATCATCCTCGACAGTATTGGGCGTCCAGTACAACATCTCATTATGTTTCTTACTTTTCATGATCATACCATATTTTCTGTATCATGTTTTTATGCTTAGGTAAGACAATTTATGATCATCTTATTGAAATGAATTAGGACGCTTCTTCATTTAAATAAGGAAATAATAAATCTCCGAACTCTGAATTTATAAGTCCTCGGTTACAAGGAGCTGGACACTTCTTTTTGTAAGTGACAAATTATAAATAAGTAGGCTTAAGTATATAACATATGTACAAACAAGTTTCTTTCAATCCGTTTGTATAAACAATCCCTTAATCATTATCATTATTACCTTCATTACCTTCATCATCTATTCATTTCAAAAATATGTATCTCACGTGACTAGCAACTCTCTTACAAATTCATAATCATTCTTTGACATCACTCATTCCATGACCTCCGTATTCTAAAATTCTCTGTTATATTCTGCAACGTAATAACAAGGAAACACACAAGAATCTATACAATGTCAAATGATTTCAATACCACTAGGTATGAAAATTTTGACAAAGACATTGTGATAGGCTTCATAATTGATGTTTTGACATTTAAAGGTAATTGAATTACATTCTATACTATCATAGTAGCACAGCAGAATCATGGTAGGGCCCATAACCCAACAGGTTTCGTATATCAAAGTATTCATCCACCCGAGGTTCCAATCAGATCTGAAGAAATTTTATTTGCCGTCCATCAAGAGGTTATGTCTTTGGAAAAAAAGTATAGCGTTTGGAAATGAGGTAATTATAATTATGTGTACAAATAATTAAAATCCATCACACACGTGGACTTGTAACCTTGATTAACCTAACATAAAAATCAAATTCATGCCCAGTACCTACATCTATTCACTATAACTTTCAATTAAATCTCGGGACGAGATTTCTGTAAGGGGTGGTAGACGTTAACAACCAATGAATTTTCAATCAATCTATTTTACTATAACACAAATACAGGGAAATTTTTCGCTTTATTACATTACTTGCATTGTCAATATCTCAGTATGTCATGTAACTTACATAACTAAAGTAAACAAGCTCACGCAACCTATCTATGACCATTCTGTCTTCATATATATCAAGAAAACATCACAATATGTCAAGTCAATATCATCATATCCTTATTACAAAGTATATTATTCCTATAATGTATCATTCACAACGTTATAAAAAACGGTGCCTTTAAACCGATTAATCATATACACTCTAAAACCCTAATTCCATGAAGGGTTAATATCTAAAGTGAATGTACAAGCTAAACTAAAGCCTATAAACAATTAATATAACCATTTCAATTGAAATATAACTACCCTCCAAGTCAAGTACAAGTTTTCAAAGAATAATGTACAAGTCATTAATGCACGATATCCAAAATAGCCGTTTTGCCTCTGTTTTACCTTTAATTTCTTCACCACCACTTGTGTACAAACTAATACACTCAATATACAATGTGTAAACTATAATTATTCCATTCATAAGCTTTCATATCTATTTCTACATTCAAAACCCTAATTTAAAACCCTAAACCCTAACCCGAGCTAAATAGTAAACCCTAGCCCCTGTGTTAATCGATTTTTTCCATGATAAACCCCAACCAACACTCAAATAAGGTTGTAATAACTTAATTTAACAACCATAAACAATCAAATGAGTATAAAAAAATTTATTATTATATTAATTTTTTTTATTTAGTTATCCATCACTCTTTCAATAATCTCATTTCATTATACACGAATCAAAAAACCGAGATAACCTAAAATGAACCTCTAAATGAATATTCATCCCGTTTTCCTTGTTTTTAACCCATTTTCAATCTCAAAAAAAGTAATCAAGACTTGTAAACTAATAAAATGAGTTTTACAATATCAATATCCATGCATTACTTATTCAATATACAAGAAATGAAAGCAAGAAAAAACCCTAAAGAAACCAATACGACCCCAATCAAACCCTAACCTTATTTACTTAAAATCAACCCAGATTAAGCTTAAACCACCAATAAAATTTCATTAATGATCATTTATACAAGGCCCAAGGTCAGTATTCTATCATCCTTGATCAAATGTACATGAATTATTAAGCTAAAGAAACCTAATTGTACCCATTTGGAACACCGCGACCTCATTATTTATTTTTAACCCCGTTTTAAATCCAACCACTAGCTATCTTTTATTAATACTTCTTATACAAACCTTAAGAAACATATTTTAATAGGACTTATTGATCAATGTCCACGAAATATAAACCAAAAACTTGATTTTGAGCCCTAAAACCCCAAAACTGACCCGCGGCTAGACTTGCAACATTTTTACCCATTTAAAATATTACCCATGTGAAAGAACCTCCAAGATAAGCTTCTAGACATCCCCAAGCAGCTTACCCACCTACTCTTACCTTTCCATGGTACAAAAATTGGCCACATGATCTCCTTTTCCTCCTTTCATAGTCGCGGTATACACA
Source organism: Tanacetum coccineum (assembly GCA_026074375.1). NCBI lineage: Eukaryota > Viridiplantae > Streptophyta > Magnoliopsida > Asterales > Asteraceae > Tanacetum > Tanacetum coccineum. The sequence goes on from BQNB010060270.1 coordinate 12,137, forward strand.
TGGTGTTTCCACCATGTTCTTGCTAGTTTCTAGCCTATCCCACACATCCTCTAGCCTCTCTTAGTCACCCTCTAGCTCTCATATGTGTCTTAACCAGATCACATAAGTTTTCTTACCCTTTAAGGGTCCTTTACTTATAAATAGAACCCATAACCCTTCATTCATTCTCATCCCCTACTTCTTCTTTCTATAACCCAAGTGAGCAACCTTTATCTGCTCCTTATGATCCTAGGATCATCGAAGAAGATCAATCAAGCGAAGCTTTAAAGATTTGAAGCCCCGGGAACAAGATACAAGGCGTACGAGTGGAAATACTACCTGAAATGACCCATTTCCACCATTTTTGCTCCTTGAAGCTCAAACCCAGGTTCTAGATATTATAATTCTACTCCTACACTTTTATAATGTTCATATGATCCTAAATAAACTCTTGTTAAAGTTTCATAACTCAATTCATGCTCATTTTCCATTGTGATCCAAAACCGTACACCCGAAACCCTAATTTCGCGTTTTTCCTAAAAATAAATGTTATAGTGATTAAATATTGTTATAATCTATCATATCATGATTAACTAATGTTAAAATAACCACTTTATTGATTAATTAAGGAATATGAAATTAAAACCTAAGCGTTTACGTTTCGAAACCCGAATTTGACCCGTTTTGCTTCCTAGCCTAACAAATCGTTATTTTAGACTTGCGTTATGTTAAAACTTCATATTTTAGTTTATTATAACTTATAAATGTCTATTGAAATGTTAAAATAAGCTTGCATGGCAATTTGGACATGTTTTGTAATTATAATCCATGCAAGGGGTATATATCGTAACTTTCTAAAACTTATAACTAAAGGGGCTAAATATGTCATTTTATCAAAGTTATAACTATAGGGGTCTATTATGTCACTTTTCAAAGTCTAAGGTTTACTTGGTATATCTTTCAAAGTTGAAGGACCAAAGTCGTAAAAATGCAAACCCCAGGGGTCTACTTGCAATTTTCCAAACCCCAGGGTCTAAAATGTAACATTTTGAAAAAGTATAAAAACACATTCAAAACATTACCAGGTATAACTTTAATTAATGCTTGACGTGCTTAACATTTCCAGATATTGAATTAAACGCTTAAAACCGATCATCCGGAAGCTATATTGTACCACAATACTAGGGAGCTTCATATTAAGAGGTTTCATCTTGGTATTATGTTCTGACTGAGTTGTTGGGTTTACGATTTAAAGTGCCCTAGCTCCTCAAACGTTTACTGAATGACTTCTGAATTATGATGGCCCGAACAATGATACAATAATTCCAAACTCTTCAATCAAACTCATAACTCTTAAACCAAAGTTCTAAAGTACAATCTTCCTAAGACTTGACATATTCTACTCAGGTTGTGTGACGTGGCTGTTTACTATCATTTTACTATATCAACCTTCCCCGGTTAAGATTGTGATAAGGTCGTCAGCTTTCATTTCAGAATAATTATTACATCTACCTATCAGGTGAGATTCATAACCTCGCCTTTACTTATTTACATGTTTTATAAACCCGCGAGGGGGATACATGCTTGTTACAAACTCTTTTACATACTCATTTATCTTATAACAATGTGATTGTTTTTCAATGACTTAGTGAGTTCATAGCCTCACTTTTAATCTCTTTAATGCTTTCATAAACCCGCAAGGGGGATACATGCTATAAATAACGAATACAAATGTTTTACCAGACTATATGCTAATCTGATGTATCATTACAATCAATGTCTAAGTTATAAATCCTACAAGTCATTAAATTTGACTACAAGTCGTTAAATTGACTATGGATGTTAATCTGTTAGTATCATAAATCCTACAAGTCGTTAAATTTGACTTCGAGTCGTTAAATTGACTTTGGATATTAATAAATCCTTCAAGTCGTTAAATTTGACTTCGAGTCGTTAAATTGACTTTGGATGTTAATATGTTGATATATGAGCTCTTCGAGTCGTTAAATTGACTTTGGATGTTAATATGTTGATATATGAGCTCTTCGAGTCGTTAAATTGACTTTGGATGTTAATATGTTGATATATGAGCTCTTCGAGTCGTTAAATTGACTTTGGATGATAATGTGTTGATGACATGAGAACAAGACCAATCAGACCAAACAAGGCAATAACGGGATAATACATTGTTATTATGATTCATTGCGATTATTACTAATAACGGGTATATAATAACATGACCCAAGATCATAACAATATCATTTTCATAATAATTGTGTTTATACAATTATTATACTATTACTTGTATTCAAACTGTTTATATCAAACCTATGAATTTCACTCAACCATTGTGTTGACTTTTTAGCATGTTTATCTCAGGTAATTGAGCAAGTTGCGGCACGGAGTGGCATGGACTCGAAGATGGCTGAACTGTTATCATTCAAACATGATGTTTTAGATTTTGGGACCTGCCTTTGTAAAACTCTGATTTGAAATGAATGATAACGTATCTTTTGAATAAACGTCTCTTTTAGGTCGTTTTCTATGATTATGATTGTTGTATCCATGAAGTAATACCCCAGATTAGCTTCTGCTGCTATATTGTAAAAATAGGGGTGTTACAGTAGGTGACTACAAATCTTTAGGGTTTCGCGTGGTTGTAGTTTCTACATCATTCGGATTATCCCTATTAATTGTCGTCCTTGCATTATTGGCGGGTGCCAAGCTTGGTGGACTGTGGTACAAAGGATCGCGGGTAGTGGTCCCTGATCTGGTTATGATGGCTAGTGTTGGTGTTGTGGGTTCTAGTGTCAGTGTCTTAATGTTTTCTAAAGTGGCAAGGATCTGAGAGAATTGGTTGTGTATTTTGTTTCGTTGTTCGTTGAGCATCTCTTCCAATCCCTTCGCGTGGAGGTCTTTTTGAGCATAAAGTTAGCTAACTTATCCTCAAACTGACTTCTGATGACCTAATTGGGGCCTTATTCTCCTGTCGTCCTTCTTCGCATGTTACCAGCCAAAGGGGAAGATCATCATTTTTGAATAGAATCTCAAAGGGAGAGGTATCAAGATGTATCCCCCAACAAACACACTTTCTCTTGTAGCTTATTGGAGTCACACTCATCAGCTTTGTGTGTGCCTCCACAAATATCGCAGATGAGGTATGGAGTTCTCAGGATTTTTGCTTTCATTGGCATTATGAGTAAAGTTGTTCTCAAGCTTTCTTTAAGCGTCCTTCGAAAGTGGGCTTAATTATTTCAGAGATTGAGGACATGTTCATTACTAGTGTTGGCTCTTCCCAAGTGTTGTCCTGATATTAGACGTATTCCTCTGTACGAATCTATCCTGCATCCTTATTAAGCTAACTAAAGCGATATTATGCGAAGTGATCAAGTCCCTGCTGGTCATCAGAAGAGATGTTATCATAAAAGATTTGAACTAATAGCCATTTATTAACTCCACGATGAGGGGCTTGTCAAATTAGGTCTTGGAAACAGATCCAAGCGTCTTTGATGGGTTCATTGCTCCTTTAATGGAATCGAATGATCATATCCCTAATGATCGAAGTACGTCCTGGTGGAAAGAATTGATCAAGGAATTTTGTCACGAGTTGCTCCCATGTCGTGATTTGGGAGGGGGGTGTTCTGTCTAACCATTCCTTGGCCTTTCTTTTTAAGGTAAAATGAAAGAAACGAAGTCTAAACGCGTCCCTTGTGGCCCTGTTGGCGTATATGTTGTCCACTAAACTCAAGAAGTATTTGACGTGGTGAATGGGATTTTCACTTTTTAATCCTTGAAACATGCATATGCCTTGGATTAGCCAAATGTCTTGTGAATCCAAGATTTTCCTATTTACTCTACGGGAGAACGATTGGATTTTGAAAGCTAGTGGAATTGGGTAGAGAGTGCTCTCAAAGGCTTTTGATTGGGGGAGTTATTTTGGGTTTAGAATTAACTGAAGACGAGGCTTTGTTGTCGAAGAGATTTCGTCCAGCGATGGCCAAGGATTCATTTCATTTTTGGCGGCCTACGGCTTTTCTACGCCTATGCATTTATCTCTCAGACTCTTCAAGGGGTTCCTCCAATTTATTAAGGGTACTACTAGTCATGGTGAAGGATTCAAAACGAAATGAAACTAAAGGGAAGCTAATCCTAAAGAAAAAGAAAATCTCACTTGATAGGAATCTCGTGAGTATACCTAAGCTAGATAGAATCCAAAACCTAGACTAACAACGTCGCCAAAAAATTGATGTGGTGAGTTGCAACACAAAAGTTTTACAACCCTCCTAGGCAGTGTACCTAATCGTTGTAGTGTAGTACAGGAAATACTCGGGGGGTTATTAGCGTTCTCTAGGGGAATAGTTTGGGTAGGCTCGAATCATATGTTCACTAAGGTCTAAGGGTTGAAGTGATAGGGAAAAACTCGTATGGTTAAACAAACGTGTTTACCTAATCATGCACTACTCCCTAGTTGTCTTCTTAGATTTTATTTCCCGTTACCCTCGTAATGTAATGTATAAGTATTTACTAATTCAAACACTTAACTTGGAATCTACCCAAAGGTGATCTAGATATGAAGATCTAATCATAGGTCTACTCTAACTTAGCCGCGTTTCCCTAGACGCCTATGCTATGCAAATTAATAGCTAGTTTTCTAAAGCCTAACGCACACACCATTAACAAGAAGCAATAATATAAGATCTAACAACTATGTTTCATTCAATCATAAGCAAATACATTTATATTTAGCCAAGCATGTTAATTGAAAGCGTAGAACAATTAACCGAACAACACATAGATATATTGAATGATTAGGGTAAATCAACTTCACTTCAATTAAACATGGAGTATGAGTGAGTACAAAAGGGTTTAAAAACCCTAAAATTTAAACAACATATATTTCATTCCTCATTATCCAAATGGATTCCGAAACATTTTTTATTTTAAATGTAATACTTTTGGTTTAGTTTTAGTTGTCTCGTAATATTTAATTTTAGTTTTAAATGTAATATTTTTATTATTTCAAGTCTATGTAATGTTTTTGATCCAAGGCAATGTACCTAATCGTTGTAGTGTAGTATAGGCAAGTTTCAAGGGGTTATTATCGTTCTATAGGGGAATACTTTGGTAGGCTCGAATCGTATGATCACTAGGGTCTAAGGGTTGAAGGAAGATTATTTTTGTATTTTTATGTTTTTTTAGAAAGCAAGTAAATCTCGGGTTTTAAGAGGGGGTGGATTAAACTACTCCTAATTATGCAAAAGAAGTAAAAGTGATGGGGAAAAACTCGTATGGTTAAACAAACATGTTTACCTAATCATGCACTACTCCCTAGTTGTCTTCTCAGATTTATTGCCCGTCACCCTTGTAATGTAATGTGTAAGTATTTATTAATTCAAACACTTAACTCGGAATCCACCCAAAGGTGATCTAGATATGAAGATCTAATAACATGTATTCTCTAACCTAGACGCGTTTCCCTAGACATATATGCTATGCAAATTAATAGCTAGTTTTCTAAAGCCTAACACGCACACCATTAACAAGAAGCAATAATAAAAGATCTAACAATTAGGTTTCATGCAATCATAAGGAAACACAATTATATTTAGCCAAACATGTTAATTGAAAGCGAAGAAAAATTAATTAAACAACACATAGACATATTGAATGATTTAAAGGGTAAAAGAACTTCACTTCAATTAAACATGGAGTATGAGTGAGTACAAAAGGGTTTAAAAGGCCTAAAATTCAACCAAAATGGCTGCTATAAAGATAACCCATGATACTCTACGTTTTTCCTCCTCTAAATGTGAAAAATAGGGTTTGTATATATAAAAAAAATAGGGTCTGACGACGTCCCTCAAAAATCCTAACGTCGTCAGCCCGCCAAATCTTCAATTGGCTTTTTTAAGTCGGATACCTTGACGTCGTCACAAAAGATTGTGACGTCGTCGCCTTGAAACTTTGACGACGTCAGAGGAAACCTGACGCCGTCTTTACGCGCTGTAAACCATAGATTTATCAAAATCTTGTAGAGTTGCGTTCATGTCCTGTTTCTTCCCAAATTGAGCCCAAGTCACGTGTTTTTCCTTTGAATGCTTCCCAAATGCTAAAATATAAAAAAATGATTAAGTACAATATTTGGGGATATTTGCATGATTTTGGGGGTATGAATAAAAGTTTTAAATTTTTTACGTTTACATTTACATTTTTAGTTTATGAATAAAGGTATTTAAATGAAAAATGGGTATGAAAGGTGAGGGGAGGGTGACCAAAACGTATGAAAGATAAGAGGGGGTAAGAGGAGAGAGAAAGCTAAGCTGACGCTGAGGTAAAAGGTGAGGAAATGTGACCACTACTTTTCAGCCTTAGGTTATTGTATAAATACGTTATTAATTTTGATGATATCACAAATCAAGTATTACTATGAGAATCTAAGGAAAACCTAGAGAGAGAAAGATAGGTGGATGATCAATTGTAGAGAGAGAAAGTAGAATGTATTGGATTGTGTAAACAAATGACCAAAACCCTCTTCATGGGATAAAGAAGGCTTATATACTCTTTACAATGGGTCGGCCAAGCCTTGGTTATCCCTGAGCTTGACCTGGTTATCTTAACATTTAACAGAACGATTAAATACGAGCTACGAGATACTATTTTGGTAGTAACCGAGTCTTTTCTCGATTCCTAACAATCTCCCCCTAAGGGATGTCACTCTAAATTATGAAAAACTTAATTCTAGCATTATATGAATGTCTTCGGTCTTGCTCGTAGTCGTGATTTCTTTAATCTTTATCTTGTTTTAATATGTAGTGATCTTTAAACTGTAGGCTAAAACTTGTTCCTTTAGCTTGACTTGTATGTGATCTTGAGCATCTTGAGATCATCAGCCAAACATCATATCTTTTCATCATCTTGTAATCTTTTGCCTTCTTCTGATGTAGTGACCTTCATACCAACATGCTGATACTTTTCTTTGTCTTGAAAGCTTTGTCTCATTTGAAATGCTTTATCTTGACTACTTCTTGACTTCAAGAAAGACTTTTGGCATCAGAGTAGCGGAAGACTTCGTATCATGTAATTGAGCTTTCATCATGTCTTTACATTTGTTGGTCGAGTATGAGCATGTGACAGTGAATCTGACTCGTCATGGACTAGCTGCAGCTACCGTCAGGAAAAACCTGCATGTTTAAATTAGTGATAAACAACACATATAGACGAATGTCACTTCGTCAAATAAGGTTTCAATAACCATAGTTCCCCGTTAATCAGTATAAATACTGCCTATGATCAGGTAGAATTCTAAAGAATCTCCTTGACAGGGTTTCACAGCTATACTAACCGTTCTTATTACCAGAGCGTCTCAAAGCAGACAACACGGTAAGAGTGAATCGGTAAGTTACTATCTTCCCGATTGAGTCGTGAATTCGTGTTTAGTTTTCCTATGTCCATATACCTTTGTGAGGCTTCTCATGGACATAGGATCGACTTCTTAGATCAAAAAAGTTCTTAGAGATCTAAGAAAATTGGTTTGAAAATCAATCGATGTGTCAATAATAAAGTGTTTTGTGACACATCACGAGTTTTGCTAATTTGAAAGTCTGTCAACCATCAATTAATAAGCTGGACCGAATCAATATCCAGTGTTACAAGTTTAATCCATGTAGGATCTCACAAGTCACCTACCGCAGAGCTTGTTTGATGTTGGCTCTGGAAGGATTTCCATCTTCACTGTGAATACTTAAGTATCACTCTGATGTTCTGGCAATATCACAAGGATAATGAGTAGGACTCTTAAGATATTACTTGTTTTTCACAATGTATGAATAACAAATTATTGTAGAAAACATGTTTTATCTAATCTATATAACAAACACAAGATAAGTACTAGAGAGAGAAAGGATGGAAGGTTATTTCTAGTGAGAGAAAGTAAGAGAGAAATATTAGATTATGTGTGAGAAATGAACCAACCAACACCCTCTCCAAGCTATGGAGAGGGTATTTATACCTACATGTGGCCGATTGGGCCTTGGCTTCCATGGGCTTTAGATGGGCCTTAGCTTCCATGGGCTTTCAATGGGGTTTGGCCTAACTAGCTTACAAAAGTTCCAAATATTATCTAGACCTACGAGCTACGTATTTTATGAGTGACTGAGTCTTTTTTCGATTTCTAACAATCTCCCCCTAAGGGAGGTCACTTCAATTTACAAAATTGTTAAGCTTAGCATTCTATGAATTTCTTCGGTCTTTGCTCATGGTCTTGAATCTTTGTCATTTAACTTATGATATGCGTAGCGATCTTTAGACTTTAGGCTCGAGCTTGTTCCTTTAGGCTTGACTTGCGTATGGTCTTTGAGCTTCTTGAGATTATCAGCTGAATATAATCTCTCATCATCATCTTGTGATATTTTGCCTTCTTGTGTACTTGTGACCTTTAGACCGACATGCTCATACTTTCCTTGATCTTGAAAGCTTGTATAGTCATCTTTCTTGAAGTTCTTTAACTTTAACACTTTATCACTTCAAGAAAGACGTGCGATATCAGAGTAGCGAAAGTCTTGAAACATGCACTTGAGCTTCCATAATGTATTTACATATGTCGGTCGAGTATGAGCATGTGGCTATGAATCTTTGACTCTGCTGGAACCAGGTACCTCCATTTCCATATTTATATGTATCTGCAATAAAACAGTTAGCAATAAAGTTGGTGGACGAATATGGCTTTGTCATTCGCCCGTGTTTGGTTAGATTTACCTTTGAATCCTTGAGGACCGACCTGTGATTAGGTAGATTTAATTTAATAAGAATCTCCTTGACAGGATTTTTAGCTTGCAGTATTGAATCTTTCTAACACATTCACCGTACTCAGCTTGTATTCATTACCGAAACGTCTCAAAGCAGACAGCACGACAAGAGTGAACCAGTGAGTTACTGTCTCACCAATTGAATGAAAAATTGATTTGAAAAATCAATCGACATGTCACGTGCTAAAGTGATTTTGCGACACATCGAGAGTTTTATGCGTTTCAAAATTCGTCAACCGTCAATTCATAGTCTGGACCGAATCGATATCCAGTGTCATAAGTTTGATCCATATAGGATCTCACAAGTCACCTACCACAGAGCTTGTTTGATGTTGGCTCTGGAAGGATTTCCATCGTCATTGTGAATACTTAAGTATCACTCTGATGTTCAGGCAATATCATAAGGATAATGCATAGGACTCTTAAGATATTTCTTGTTTTCATAATGTGTAATTAAACAAGCTAGTATATTTGGAATAGTGTCCTAGTGAGATTTATGGATTATCTCTTTTATGGCTCTAGACTCAATAGTGTACTTTTAGTTTTAGTAATCGGAGGCTAGAGCAGACTCCCACCTTTTCAATACCAACTCACTCGGAGTAAGAGAGTAGATAGAAATGTGTTTGATCTCCATGAGAAATGAAATAAGAGTCTTTTGAGAGACCTTGAGTGGCTAGGGAGGGTTATGCTTTGCATCACAGGGTCTATGATGACTATCTTCAATACCAGACAACAACTTAGTGTTTCTGATAGCATATGTATTGACCTGGTTTTTGCCTAAGTGTAAAGAGGGCTTCTTTCTTTGCACCCTTTATCTTTACATTTCTTTTTCATTCTTCAACCCCTTCAATGATTACCAAGACTTCATCACTAACACCTTGTTGGGTTTGTTCCAGTGTTAGCTCTGCCTTAGTCTGCATTATTGATAACATCAAATAGTTAATACTTTTTGGTATCAAATTCCCTACGAAAATTCTTGTAAATATGTTATAAATATCTAAAAACACTACTTAATTGCATGTACTTAGTTTTTAGGAGCAAAGCAATCATTTGAGCAAAAGACGCGGGATTTGGACTTGGATTTCAAGAAGTGATGACATTCAAGGCTTTTACGGCGTAACCTCCCCGCAAGAGTTACACTATAATCAAAAGTAACGAAGAAATAACTCAGCATCAGTTGTTACGGCGTAACATCTCCATTACCTTTACATGGTAACCTATCATTTGAAGAAGGATTACGTATCTCAGTCATCATTACGGCGTAACCATGACGATACGATTATGCTGTAACATCAATTAAGACTGGAACATTAGAAACCACATCAGCATTGTTACGGCATAATGTGCTCATAGCTGTTACGCCGTAACACATTTGATATTTATAAATAAAGCCCTCACTCAGCTCATTTGGCATCACTCACTTTACCTCTTCCCCCTACAGTACCAAGAGGCGAACAAGGCCTCTAGAAGATGAAGCATTCCACCAGAAGTCCAAGGGAGGAATATTGTACTTCATTTTAGCATTAATCATTTGAAAACTCAGTTTGTAAGAATTATGAATTATCAATCCAAGGCTTCTTCATTTATTTCTTGTCTTACTATTGCTATGAGTGGCTAAGCACTCTTAGTGCTGGCCTAGCCATGTATTTACTGTTGTTATGATTATTATTTCCTGTTTAATTACAGGTTTATTGGATATCCTTATAGCCTTTTATTGATCCCTAGGTTTTGGTAATGTAGGGGGTGGCTTAGATCTTATTAGTCCTATTATTAGACTTACCGGTTAAACATGGGATTAATAGGGTACTAGAGTTGATTGGCCCCTATCCCTAGTGTAGGAATTAATCATATTACCGCCTTGGGGATTAACCACTACAAACTTAGATGCCCTGCCCATGTGATCCTAGGGGAATTGGATCGCAGAGTAAGTATAGGAAAGATGTCAAATGCCAATTCGAGTCTGCCGATATTAGATCCACCAAGGAAACTTGTAATTGAACATTGCATAGGAAAATGTAATCATAACAGTAGTAATGGAATGGCTAGGCTAGTGCGCTTTTCTCCCTGATTACTTCTATCAATTTACTTTTCTGCATTTTCTTTTCTTAAGTCTTTAAAATCAATCTTAAAACCTTCCATTTTCAAACTGTGACAAAAATCTATTACGAAGACTAGTAACATAGATCTTGGGACGTCGATCGGATTTACCAAATCATGCTTTATATGACCGTGTTCTCTACCCGTTTAGTGCGTGTATGGTAGACGAGTTTTATAAATCTAAAACTTTAGCATAAATATTATTAAAGACAATTTTACGCATTCAAGTTTTTTGGTGCCGTTGTCGGGGGAGTCTAAAATTAGTTGTAATTTGAATTTATGTATATTATAGTATCATATATATACTTTATTTATATTTATATAATATATATTATATTATACTTATATATATTTTATATTATATATATATATATGAATTCTTTTGTAGGTATGTTCTGCTAGTTTTTATTGTTAATTTTCAAATATGGAAGATGACGTTGATATCAACACGCTTACCTTGGAGCAATACATGGCTTGGGTCTAAGACGACATTAGACCGGGGTGGGGAAACCCAAGATTGGCAATGACGTCGAGTTCGAGATCAATAGAAACTTTATGAGGGAATTAAGACGCAAACTCTTCAAAGGTACCGATGATGAGGATGCACACGAACATGTACGGAGGGTATTAGAGATCGTAGATCTTTTCCACTTCCCTGGCGTCACTCACGATGTCGTTATGCTTAGAGTGTTTCCTATTACACTCAAGGGGCCAACCTTGAGATGGAAAAACAGGCTTTCAGCAGGGTCAATCACTACATGGGATCTTCTTGAGAAAGAATTCATCAAGCAATATTTTCCACCTTTTAAAACTGCCAAGAAAGTAGAAGAAATCCTCAATTTCAAACAAGAGGTGGACGAGCTATTGTATCGTGTATGGGAAAGATACAGTGACCTTTTATACAGATGTCCGCAACATGACCTGAACAGTCAACAAAGGGTTCATATCTACTACACTAGACTATACATACCCACTCGCATAATGCTCGACTCTAAGGGGTTCATTCCTCTGATAACACCAACTCAAGCCCTTAAATCAATACAAGTCATGGCAGACCATTCACGTAATTGGTATGATGAAGCAACCACTAGGGAAAGAATCAACGGTAGCTTAGATAACATTGATATAAAGAAACTTGACGAGAATATTCATGTTTTTCAAATGAGTTACAAGACCTGCAAAGGGATGCACTTAACCGAGGAGTGTACTCTACAAAAAGAGGACAAGGCAGTTGAGCAGAACAAGTATTGAGATCCTTGGAGGAAACCATCATCTAATTTTGCTAAGACTCAATTAAAAAATTGGCCGCAGATGATGAATAGATTAGGAAATTCATCAAAAACATAGACTCAAACGTGAGGGCACTTAAAACTACAACAAAGAACCTGCAGGTAAAAGCTGATCAATTAAACCACACTGTCCTCACTAACATAAGTGAAAGAATCAAAGCAAAAACAAAAATGGGTAAGAATGACATAAAGGAGCCGGTTCCTTGTGACTTACCTATTGATTACCCTTATGTACAACCTATGCCAATTCCAGAACGTCTGAAGGGACAAAAGGTAACCTTTATAAAACTTGGGAAACTGTTTGTATCATTGGAATTCCTGAAGAGACTCATGAAGAGAAAACTTAGATTAATAATGGTTGCAATATTACGGTCGAGGATGTAGAAAGTCTTAGGCAAATACTCACATGAACAAACGACACACACAACCAACACACTTTACCGCAAACACCTTGAACCAGTGTGCTACTTAGTAATATGCCAACTAAGCCCATTCCCATGAAAAGAAAGTGGTTTACAAGAGGATAGGAACAATGAATATTCCCTACAAGATGAGCGTAATGCAACCTCAAACCCTCAAACTAACCCACATTATACATCCAACGATGGTGGGCACCAGCTACCATCCTACTTTGGATAAACAATTCGAACGAGTTTCGGGGAAGGAGTTTATTGATATTACCAGGATTCCAAAATGGCAGATGGTAACCCTAAGCAAGAGGACACTCAGATATAATGAAACATATTTAGAAGGACCTTCATATCAGAAATTACTACACCAAGTAAGACCAACCATCACACGAAATAACAGTAAGAGAAAAAAAGGGAATGAAATCTCATATGTGGTATGGGTCTAATTTATTACTTTCTTATCCAGTAGCAAATTTATGCTCTCATGGTGTTCACTTCTACTCTCACTCGCACTTGATTTCAAGTGAGGGGAGGAACACCCTATTACTTGGTAAATAAGGGTGGAGTCAAGCTCGTGACTCAAACAAAAACAAGCGCTTCGTAGGAGGCACATCATGCCTATATTTTTTATGTAATTCAAACTCTACAATTTAGTTAGGTTTTTGTATGCTTCACACTTTGTTTTGCAACTTCTCTTCCAATTGGAAAATGGAATTCGAGCTCTCCTGGACTCGTTCTCATGTGGTAAAATGGTTTTTGCTTGGTCATAACAATTATTGTTATGCCGTAACAGTTATGTTTATGGCGTAACCTTCTCTAGTGTTACGCCATAACCCTTGCTAAACAAAAATTTAATAACTATATATCCACATGATTATGGCGTAACCAAACCTTTGATTACGCTGTAACTCCTTTCTAAGAAAAACCAAAATCTGTTAGAAACGTTTACAAAACCTTGTACATTTAGATGAACTTTGTGGGTATGTTCTCTGGAAGCCATTACGAGACTTATTGTATATTTATTTTTGAACGTTTAATGCTTCTTGTTGTCTAGTGATTCCGGAGAAACGAGGTTGCTCAATTGACAGAATGTAAGAATTCAATTATCATTCGAAGTGAAGAGCAACGCTTAGGGGAGTCTTTTGTTTAATTCTACTCTTATGCTGTTAATTTCATTTCCTTAATTGTACAATAGGGGCATTGTATAAACCAAGTGGGGGGATGGGAGTAGAATTACCACTTGACCTATATTTGCCTTCGATTTTCTAGTTTTCTTGGAAAAATTGTGCTAATTTTAAAAATTTTGACATGTTTTTCTTAATAAACTAGAATTAATCTTTGCCGAGCACACTCTCATCCTATAATTCAATTGGTGAGGTTATGCCTATTATTTCATTTTCATCTATTATATATAAATCCACCAGAATATATGAGTGTGCCGGTAGTATTGTAGACTTTAGAACTTGGCGTGTACATCATTTCAATACCTAATTGATTAGTTGGAATATACAGTTTGAAAAGGCAACATCTTAGGAATTCACCCAAATAGCCTATATATGTGTGTTTATCGACTTGTTACACTGACTTGTCAACCTCCCCGTATAAAATCGCTTGTTTGCACTTAATTTTAGTGGAAGATACCCCTAGATCACCTTGTTAAGCCAATCCTTGTTTAAACCCTTTATGTATCGTTACACCCTTTCGCCTTAGCCAACCCTGTAGTCTAAAATTTTATTTGTGTTGAATTACCAGGCTACTTAAGTCTATTGGTTCGGGGAAATGGGTTTGGAAATTTGGCGCGATTGTGGAAAACCTATCATTAAAGATCTATAAAGACCCCCCTGTTTTGTCACTTTTGATATTTTTCATCTCAAGTAAGGGGATGTATGTTATGTTGGGATTCTTGGTTTGATGAGACAAAGTGAATAAAAGAATGAAACAAAAAGACTTAAATGCAAAGCTAGAATTGTTCAAAAGATGAAAGATTTTGAAGATTCTAAAAGATCTCCTTATTCAGATAAAAGATTTAGAAGATAAAGATAAAAGTTAGGAAGATATTATTTGTTTCCTAATTATATTTGTTCTTATCCTTTGTAAACCTAGATGATCTCTACTATATAAAGAGACATTAGGTCATATGTTTTAAGTGTGCACAGAAAATGTAGTCGACTAAAGGTATGTGTATTCTAGGCGTGTGGTTCATTGTAAATGACTAGAATGAGTGTTGTAGCCTCAAGATCAATGTTTCATTGATCCTGTTACTAGCTAGAGTAACCATTCTAGAATTGATCATCTAGAATTGGGGCGAATAATGAATAATATGAATGAAAAACCTTGTTGAAATAACTTTGTTCATTATGCTATTTCTGCTATGCATTCTTTCATGTTCAATGTTATTTTTCCTAGATACAAGTTCTAAACAAACTGAGCTTAAGTGATCTAAGGAGTTCTATCAGACTCCACAAGTGGTATCAGAGCTTTACTTTGAGAAACTTTGATCTAGAAGACATGGAATTTGAATATGCACATAGTAATACTACTGCTAAGCTACCCATACTCAAACTAGGTGAGTATGAGATGTGGGTGATAAGAATTAAGCAGTACTTCCAGATACAAGACTATGCTCTATGGGAGGTCATAGAGAATGGTAACTCATGGGTGTCTGTACCACAAACAGCACAAGAGAATGGTACTTCAGTTACAAAGATGTATGTACCTGTAACCACTGAAGAAAAGACCAACAAGAAGAATGATGTGAAGGCTAGAAGCTTGCTACTCATGGCTCTTCCCAATGAACATCAACTTACATTCAGTCAGTACACTGATGCTAAAACAATGTTTGCTGCCATTGAAACACGATTTGGAGGTAATGAAGCTACTAAGAAAACACAGAAGACACTTTTAAAGCAGCAATATGAAAATTTCAGTGCATCAAGCACAGAGTCTCTTAACTCTATCTTTAACAGGCTTCAGAAGATTATCAGTAGGCTTGCAATTTTAGGTGTGGTCATCTCTCAAGAAGACTTAAATTCAAAATTTTTGAGCAGCTTGCCCCCTGAGTGGAACACTCATGTTGTAGTGTGGATGAATAAGCCTGAAATTGAAACAATGAGCATTGATGATTTGTACAACAACTTCAAAATTGTTGAACAAAAGGTAAAGAAATCTGTTGGTGCAAGTAGTGGTGCTCAAAACTTGGCCTTTATGACTGCTCCAAGCACTAGCAGTACTAATGATGTTAATACTGCTAAACCTGCATATGAAGTTAGTACTGTTAGCCCTAATGTTAACAATCCTAGTCCTTAAGTTAGTATTGCTAGCTTCAGTGATAATGCTGTGTATGCTTTCATGGTTGAGAATCCTAATGGTTCTAATCTCCTACAGCAGGACTTAGAGCAAATTTATGAAGATGATCTAGAAGCAATGGATTTGAAGTGGCAGCTCTCTCTGCTAAGTATGAGGGCAAAGAGGTACTTTCAGAGGACAAGCAAGAAAATTTTCATTAATGCTAATGATACTGCTGGGTATGATAAATCCAAGGTAGAGTGTTTCAACTATCACAAGATGGGACACTTTGCTAGGGAATGTAGAGCACCAAGGAATAAAGAGGTTTAGTTCAAATATCAAGACAACACTAGGAAGCAAGGAAACAATGAAGACACATCTTCAAAGGCAATGTTGGCTATAGATGGTCTAGGTTTTGACTGGAGTGATATGGCAGAAGAACAGGTTCAGACAAACATGGCTCTAATGGCGTTTTCAGACTCTGAGGTATACACTGATAAAACTTGCTCTAAAACTTGTCTAAAAAACTATGAAACTCTTAAGAAATAGTGTGATGATTTAATTGTTAAGCTTAATCAAACTGAATTTATAGAAACTACATATAAAAGAGGTTTAACAATAGTAGAAGAACAACTTATCACATATAGGAAGAATGAGGTTCTTTTTAGTGAAGAAGTTGAAGTTCTTAAAAGAGAAGTAGCTTGTAAAGACTATGAAATAAATGTGCTTAAAAGTGAGTTTAAAAAAGTTAAGAAAGAAAAAGAGGGCATTGAATTTAAAATTAAGAAATTTGATAAGGCCTTAAAAGATTTAGATTAGTTGCTAGGAAGTCAGATAACTGACAAGAGTAAAAAGGGTTTGGGGTATAGTGCAATTCCTCCACCTCATCCTTTAATTTATAATAGACCTAAAAAGTTTAATCTGTCTTATTCGGGTCTTGATGAATTCAAAGAGCCTGAATTCAAAGGGTATGGTCCTGAGAATAGTAAACAAGAGTCTAATATAGTTTGTGATAAGAAATCAGATGACTCTAAGGAAAATTCTGATAACTCTTTGGTAAAAGAACAAGTATCAAAAGATACAAGTAGCTTTGTTGAGTCTTCACTTAATGTTGATAAAGAAACTGTTTTTCCTATTGATAAAAAGGAAGAGTCTGTCAAACCTAAAGATCATGAAAAACCAGTTAAAAAGTCAGTTAGGTATGCAGAGATGTATACATCATAAACTCTTAGGAGGAATCAAAGGAATTAGAATGGACGGAAGTCCAATCAACTAGGAAGTGATTTTGTGATGTATAACAAAGCATGCTTTATTTGTGGGAGTTTTAATCATGTATAGGCTTAGTGCAAATACCATCAAAGGGAAGGGATGGTATATGGGAATACATATAAAAGGGTGAAATACAACTATACTACCAATAGAACTCACCCTAATGCTCAAAGGAACATGGTTCCAAGAGCAGTTTTAATGAAAACTGGCCTAAAAACTTTTAATACTGTTAGGACAGTTAATACTGCTCATCTATAGTTTTTAGTGCTAAATCAATTCCACGTTTTTCAAAAGCAGCACAATCAACTGAAAAAAGACCCTTTCAATCTAAAACAACATTATCTAACAAAAGGTTTACACATAAAGTTAATACTGCCAAGGCACAAGCAGTTAATACTGCTAGGCCAAACACAGTTAAAACAGCTAGGCCAAACATAGTTAAAACTGCTAGGCCATATTCTGTAGTTGTTAATGCTGTTAGGGTTAATCAGGCAAATGTTGTAAAGGCCTCAGCATGTTGGGTTTGGAGACCTATTAAACCTAATGGTGCATCAATCACCTTGAAGAAACATAATTACATTGATGCACGAGGCCGATCCAAGTCAGTAATAGCTTGGGTCCCCAAAGGAATCTAATTACTTTGGATTAGTACTGCTAAGTATAATTAGTACTACTAGTTATACTTATGACTGCTTGTTAAAACTGTTAGTCATACTTAATGCTGTCAAGAAGAAAATACTTTGGATTATGTATTTTTAGCTATGGACTAACACCTGCAGGTTAAGCATATTGAATACCTGATGTTGAATGCTTTACCTTTGAAGTAATGTTTGAGAGGAAGTTAATGATATTGGATCACAGTTTTTAACTTTTATTCATGGGTTATGCATAAATATGGATCCTCATGAATTCTCACATGTCTATCTAGTCTTTTCTAGTGTGCTTGTGATGAATAGAGACATGTTGTTGTATAATTATTAAAGACAAAGTTAATACTGTTAGATATCTCTTACTACTGCTAAGCAGAAAATTACTACTGCCAGGCAAAAGTTAGTACTGTTAGATGCCAAAGTTACAACTGTTGATCAAATACTTATACCTTGAAGAATTGTTTAAGGGGAGGCTACTTATTTATACAGTCAAAGCATGGATGGAAGGATATGTTATATCAAAAGTGTGTTAAAAAGAATCAAAAACATCTAGGCATGTCAAAAGAGGTCGGGACACCAAGATACCCTAGTCTAGTGGTCCCTCTATAAAGGTTGGTAATGAGGCTGTCCATAAGGAGTTGAGTGATAGAATGGAAAGGGCTGCCACTACTGCTTCTAGCTTAGAAGTAGAGCAAGACAGTGATAACATCAAATAAGACCCAATCTATGGCAACACTTAATGGAGCAAGTCCTTAGGGAATTCGTTCAGGTAGTGGTCTCAGGTGCCAAGATACCATATTGGGGGATGTGGATGCTCAAACTAGGTTTGAGACTACATCTAAACAGTCCAATGATCCACCTCTCTTAAGAGGTTACACACCTAGAAGTGGGGAGGATAGTCTGAACTTATTGGAATTGATGGAACTTTGTACAACTGTCAAATTTATTGCATAAAAACAGATAGAGTGATTTGGTGAGTCAAAAGAATTGAGAGATTAAGTGAGCTTAAAAATAGAAAGAGAGATGTGTGAATAAAAACAAAAATGAGTGATTATGTGAACAAAAAGAATTGAGAGATATTGTGAGGTTAAAAATAGAAAGAGAGTTTGTGAGAAGAATCAATTGATGATAGAAGTCCTTTTTGGAAAGAAATTTAAGTTAGTACTGGTAACTTACAACTTAATGCTGTTAGTCTTAGGTTATTGGGTTACTTACTACTGTTAGGCATAACTTTGTGCTGTCAGTTTAAGTTAATGCTGCTAGGCCTAATTTAGTACTGCCAGTTCAAGTTAATACTGCTGAGGGTGATTCTATAAATACTTTGATTCAGGATTTCATTTGATTCTTTATTCGATTTCAATCATTCAAACACTCTCTAACCATAAACCCTAACTCAATTTCATCTTTGATCATCAAACCACAACATAATGTCAACCCTAACTTTTGCTAATACTCACAACATGGTCGCATTTTTGTAAAAACCCGCTAAAAGTGATGGATTTCATAAGATTATTGATTTTCTGAATGCTAATCAGATTCGTTATGCAT
Source organism: Tanacetum coccineum (assembly GCA_026074375.1). Classification (NCBI taxonomy): domain Eukaryota; kingdom Viridiplantae; phylum Streptophyta; class Magnoliopsida; order Asterales; family Asteraceae; genus Tanacetum; species Tanacetum coccineum. Next base: position 31,468 of record BQNB010060270.1, read on the forward strand.
TGACTGTCAATCCTACAATCTACACATCTTGCATTCAACAATTCTGGGCAACCGCAAGGGCACAAATGGTTAATGGTGTATGTCAGATACAAGCCCTAATTGATAAAAAGAAGCTAATCATCACAGAGACAAGCATTATGAGTGATCTTCACTTAGAAGGTGCAGGAGGTACTGATTGCTTGCCAACTGCTACTATTTTTGAAGAACTGGCACAAATGGGGTATGAAAAACCATCTCAAAAGCTTACTTTTAATAAAGCTTTCTTTTCTCCATAGTGGAAGTACTTAATTCACACTATTACATAATGCCTTAGTGCCAAATCCACTGCATGGAATGAATTCAGTAGTACAATGGCTTCTTTAATCATATGCTTGGCTACAAACCAAAGATTTAATCTATCTAAGTACATTTTTGATGCTATGGTGAAACACTTAGATGGATGGGTTAAATTCCTGATGTATCTACGATTTCTATAAGTTTTCATTAATCAACAACTTGGTGATATGTCCTATCATAAGAAGATTTTTGTTACTCCTTCACACACAAAGAGAATCGTTGCCAATATGAAAAGAGAAGGAAAGGATTTTTCGGGGTGGATAACACCTTTTTTTGAAACAATAATGGTTCAACCTACTCAAGATGAGGGTGTGGATTCATACATTCCTGCTGATTCTCTTCAAACACCCATTGCTACTCAACCATCATCCTCTATATCTCAAAAGAAACAATCTAGGAGGAAACAGAGGAAGGACACTACAGTTACTCAGGAGGAGACACAATAAGATGACAGTGTTCCTACACCTTCCAATGATCCACCTCTTAGTGGTGAGGATATCATGCAACTATCTAAATTGATGATTTTGTGTACTAATTTGCAAAAATAGGTTCTTGATTTAGAAAAAGCAAAGGATGCTCAAGCAAAGGAGATTGCTGATTTAAAGAAGAGGGTCCATAGGTTGGAAAGGAAAAAAGAAATCAAGAACTACTAGTTTGAAAAGACTAAAGAAAGTTGGTATGTTTAGGAGAGTTTGGGTGATCATGAAGATGCAAGGCTAGAGGGGTTGTAGTACAAGAGCCTAGTGAATTCAGAACTCCACAAGAATCACACCCTTCAATTACTAAAGACAAAGGCAAAGCAATCATGATTTAGCCTGAAGTTCCTCTGAAAAGAAAAGATCAAGTTGCTCTTGATGAAGATTTGGCAAGAAACCTTCAAGCTCAGTTGGAGGCTGAAATTATAGAAGAAGAAAAGCTTGCAATGAAACAAGAAGAAGAAGCCAACATAGCTTTGATTAAGTCATAGGATAATACACAAGCTATAATGGAGGCAGATTTTGAGTTAGCTCAAAGGCTACAAATAGAAGAACAATGAGAGATAACTATTAAAGAAAAGATCAAGAATGTTTGTAGAGCTTATGAACAAAAGAAAGAAACACTTTGCAATGCTTAGAGTTGAGAAAAAGAGAAG
>BQNB010060271.1:4146-36992 GCA_026074375.1 Tanacetum coccineum
TGTTTGATTGAGCAAGTCGGTTTGACATTCGAAGAGAAGATCATCATTTTGTTCAGAAGAAGTGGGAACGTCATATTGTTGGTATTCGAGTGGTCCAAAAGAGTTTAGGTAAGTGGTAGGAGATGGGGTACTAGCACGATAAGCACCATCACCCTCATCATCATCTCCTTGGTGAGATGAAGATCCACGGTTATGATGGGTGTAAGTTGATGAGATGGAGTGACTGGCTTTTCCATGATCACTCCGAGGTCGACGAGTTTATCTTAGAGCAAGTGGACGCATGACTTATTCAATGACATCGTAGATGCCATTATCAATATTAGGGTAGTATTCCATGACATGTTGAAAGAGATGTGTCAAGAACATACCAAAAGGAAGATGGGCTTAGGAGTTGCCTGTGCACTTCCAATTATTTTGACAAAGAAATAGGCAAGATTATATTGTTGCTCGGCTATGATAATCAAGTATATCATGTATGTTTGCAACAAATAAAATAAGAATGCATAATTATAAGAGCATACTAATAATTCATAGAGATTAAAGGTCCTAAGTAAGCTAAACAAGTTCAAGTTCTTCCGACTAAGTCGGGATGTCATCACATAATTAATTAAACAAAAACATAAGTTCACATAAAGTCCTAAACCAATTATTCTACCAAGCTAGTCACCATTCAATATCTTCACTTCTTTTTCTTACCGAAGACTCCTCGCAATGCCTTGCCAAATGACTTGAATCCACGTCTAAGTTCCTTATGCATTTGTTGTGTTTGATTGAGCAAGTCGGTTTGACGTTCGAAGAGAAGATCATCATTTTGTTCAGAAGAAGTGGGAACATCATATTGTTGGTATTCGAGAGGTCTGAGAGAGTTTAGGTAAGTGGTAAGAGATAGGGTACTAGCATGAGAAGCACCATCATCCTCATCATCATCTCCTTAGTGAGATGAAGATCCACAGTTATGATGGGCGGAAGTTGATGAGATGGTGTGGCGGGCTTTTCCATGATCACTTCAAGGTTGACGGGTTTGTCTTAGAGCAAGTGGATGCATGACTCGTTCAACGACATCGTAGATGCCATTGTCAAGATGAGGGTAGTGTTCCATGACATGTCGAAAAAGATGTGTCAAGAACATACCATAAGGACGATGAGCTTTAGGAGTTGCTCGTGCACTTTCAATTCTCTTGACAAAGAAATAGGCAAGATTATATTGTTGCTCGACTAGGATACAATATAATATATAAGCAAGGCAAGCCGAGAGATGGTCCCGGTGTCCTCCTAATCCGAACACATTCTCATAAATGAGTTCGTTCCATCTTTTCAAGTCTTGTCTAAGTTCTTTGGTTAGAACTTGATTTGGTGAAAGAATGACGTTTTTGTGTTTGATTTTGCAGTTAGGGTCAACACGTTGAAATTGAAGAAATTGATGAATTTCTTCAGGAGTAGGAAGGTCGGTATGATATGGTCTTTCAATTTCTTAGAAGTATGCAAGAGAACCAAGATCCCATTTGTTTGTGAATACGGCTTGGCCATTGAATAGAATTCTGAGGATTTGACCGAATTGTTAAAGGAAAAGAGTGATGAATTCGTTTTGAATCATGAAGGAGATAAGAATGAAGCCCGAGTCATCTTTTTGAAGAGTGACTTGACTATAAAAATCCAAAATAAAACGAGGAACAATTGGCTCATTTATTTTATAGAGACAATTAAGACGTATGTTAGAAAAACAACGATCAATGTGATCAGATGTGTAGTAAAGTTGATCAACAACTCTACCCTCATGAATGCATCGATTTTCGATAGGTTTGTAGAAGTGTGCGATAGTAGGAGAAATACCGAGTGTTTGGGATACTTTGGGAATGTAAGAACGGGTTAGAGAGGTGTCACCAACTGTTGCTCGATGCATGTTTATCACCCAAACAAGATAACAACGAAATAAATTATTAAAAGAATAAAAAAATAAAGTTTTAAAAAACGATAAATGTGGGACAAGGATTACTTCGACTTTTAAAAATAAACACCTAAGAAGTAATCCATATGTTTCTTAATTTATTTTTCACTTAATCTAAGGTGTCGAAGAATATATATTAGTTATATATTTCAACATCTAGAAAATGACCCAAACACTCCCTAATCAATACAACAAAAATGCAGTGATGGTCATTTCAACTCTAAAAATCGATCATAAGAAACGAACCAAACAACTCTTTAATTTTATAAAACTTTACCCATTGATTCGAAAAATAAGCATTTAGGTATGTATGGTTCGATAGTCAATGTATAATCATTTTAACGTGTTTTTGGCATGAATCAACAATGTATATACTTTTGTTTTGAAATTTAAAAAATTATATATTTTTATAAATTTTCGAAACCAAAAAAAAATCGTGACTCAATCCTATTGAAAATCTTGAATTCTTATGACTACGAGAATCATTATAGTTATAGATTTCCTAGACCTAATCATAAAAATATAAAAGATAAAAAAAATTATGAAAAATACCCAATTTTGATTTGGAACAAAATTGGATGAAATCGAAGGATAAAAATAAAGAAAATCTTACAATAGGTGTTGTTAATCACGTTGTAGGTGTTTTCCCCTTGCGAATTTGGTTGGATTTTGAGTTTGAGGATTGGTTTTTGAGGTTTTTGAGTGTATGTGTTCATCACACAGTAGCACGAGGAAAAAGGAGAACTAGAATGGGTGTTTAGATTTCGGTTTTACACAAGAAGGGGCTTGTTTGGGGAAATTAATGGCCGGTCCCCTTAAATATAAGGGGGCCGCCCACTTTAACACGGCCGGTCCCCTTAATTTTAAGAGGGACACCTATCTAAAAAAATTGTTTTCTGATTTTGACTAGTTTTGCAAATAAACAATTATCAAAATACGTCAGGAGGTACTAGTAATATTATTTTATATACTCTAGTCGTCGAAGGAATGAAGTTGAAGACGAGAGAAAAATACTTGACACTTTTAATTAACTTTTCGTTAAGTTAAGTAAACTTAAATAATTTCCAATGAAATAATTAAGTTGTCAAGATTTTTGGATCGAGAGATGGTTTAGAGATGATTGACGAAATTTAATTGACATTTTAATTAACCTTTCGTTAATTAAAAATACTTTGATTACTTCGGATGAAATAATCAAGTTGTCAAGCCGAGAGAAGATTTAACGAGGATTTAGTGACGTTTTCAATCAACTTCTTGTCAATTGAATAAATTAATTACTTCGGATGAAATAATTAATTGTCACGATTTGTAATATTTGAAAAATGATAAATATGTGACGATAGAATAATAGAATGGAGTTAAAGCTTGATGAGAAGATTTTGATAGACGTAGTTTATTGTAGACGTGTAGACGAGGCGGACGTCGTAGTCGAAGGGAGTTTGTTTCATCCATAGTGTTTTGATGTCATGCCTTTCCGGCGTAAGATGAAAAACTAATCCTACTTCTATGTTAATAATTTCCCACTAACTCACTTTTCTTCATCTACGTGAGTTTGCTACTAGTGGACATAGAAGATTTCCATTTTATAGAGGTACGTAGAGAATCCTAATTCAACTACGTGAGAGATGAGTTCATAATGAACAAACTCTCTTAATTCTAGAAAACCAACAAATGGCATTTCTAGTGACTACACTATTTCTACAAGCTTAAATTATATTCTATTAACTATAACTTATTTGATTAGCATATACTATATGTGTTAGGGAAATATATAATCATTTAGCATATAACACATAATCTAAATTCTAAGGAGTTTGGAAAGAAGACATACCTTTGCCTACAATGTGTTTTCTTCAACATCTTCAAGTAAGTAAGCGTTGAAGGAGAGATCTTTTGGTAAATCCGTCGTAAGATTTTAAGAATGTATTCACTCATCGGATTTCAAGAAATGTTCATGAACTACTCCACTAAAATATTGTAACGACTCAACCACTTGGTCCCCAATTTCTCATGGGTCCAAAATTGTTAGTCCTGAACATGTTTTGCATATGTTGCATTTGATTTGGATACATATAAGGTGGACATATTCCCCACGAAGTAAAGTTTGGTTGTTGTGAATAATTCCACATTGAATGATTATTATTAGGGTATTTTTTTCTACCTTGGTCTCTCCTAGGTTGTGGTGTTTTAGATCGAGGGTGAGAGTTATTAGTTCTTTTTGGAGGAGGAGTCTTAGATCTTGTTTTAGGCTTAGTAAATCCAACTCCGGGTTTTAAAGAAGGTTTATAAAAACGTTTTACTTCGTCATCGCTTGCAATGGGTATTTTAGTATTGTTTATAAGCATAAATTTTGGTCTTGGGCTTGAATTTAATTCTACTACTTTTTCTTTAGACTCAACCCCTTGTGACTTTACAAAATTTATTTGTTTAGACTCACTAGTTGATCCTTTGGTAAAATTAAATCCTAAACCGGATTTATCTCCGGATAGTTTTTGAAAAATTATTATTTTCTTAAGTGAGTGACTACTATTATTAAATTGATTTAGCTCAGAAATTTCTTCTTTAATTTTTTCATTTTCAAACTTGAGGTCTTAACACATTTTGCATTCTTCATTTACCTCTTTACCTTTTTCTAATTTAGATAGTTTATTTTTTAGTTTGAGTATTTCATTTTCTAATCTATTTTTAATTTGTTTTAGTGATTTATTTTTAGCCATGACTTTTAGACCTACTTTGCATAGTCGATTATATTCACTATCTAAGTCTTTTTCATCTAACGATGAATGATCATCACTAAAGAATTCTGTTTCGGAAAGTACCTCATTAGATGCTTTAGCCATGAGACATTTTTCGTCCTTTGTCCTTTCTTCTTCATCTTTGTTGCTATCACTCCATGATCCTCCAACGAAGGCTCTTTGATTGTAGTTTCTTGATAGTTTTGGACACTCTCCGATGAGATGATTTTGATCTCCACATTTAAAACATTTTCTTTCGCCTTTGCCATTTTTATCGTCTTTAACTTCCTTGGAATTACATTCTTCAATCATTGGTTGTCTACTAATCCTTCCTTCGACTTTTGAAAAAAAATTTAAGTCTCTTCACGGCCATGGCGTGTTCTTCGTCTTCACTATCGGAAGTCGAACTATCTTCATCACTTGATTCCTTTTTGGCTTTCAAGGTAAGAGATCTATTTTGTTCTCATTTGCCTTTGACCATTTCGAATCTTTCTTAATTATTACTTCATAAACTTTCAAGTTTCCAATAAGTTTCATCAAGTGATAGAGATGTAAAATCATTTTTGATTCTTTCCAATATCCGTTAAGCTTGGCGCGCCATATTTAGGATGAAGTGCCCCTAAAAAAATTCCTAACAATAATTCTTGCTAGAATAACCTTCATCAAGAGCTTTTAGACTAGTAATAATAGTATTAAATCTATCAAAGCATTAATTTCTCGATTCCTCTTTCGGAATCCGTAAATTGTTCATATTGTTGAACAAGAAGATCTATTTTATTATCTTTGACTTGACTATTACCTTGGTGAGTGATTAATAAAGTATTCCAAATTTCTTTTGCGAGTTACAACAAAAAAATACCTCAATCATATACTCTACGTGGTGAAGCATTATAAATCACCATTTTAGCTTCATTATTTTTAGCAAGTTTCTATTTAAGATCATCGTTTTGTTTATCAAAAGGTACAATTTCATCCTTTTTAGTTTCGGGATTATTTTGAATAGGAGGAAAATCACCATAGGTAATAACATGTCAAAGATCTAGATCTTTTGATTTCACATAAGTTTCGAATCTATTTTTTCAATAAATAAATCCATCACTTTCAAATAGTGGTGGTCTTTGCATAGATTGCCCTTCTAAATACTTTTTCCGATTTCATAGATCGATTCAAGTTTTAAAATACAGTTTATTCTAAAAATCTTGTTTGACGTGGCTCCTGATACCAATTGTGGAAAACTAGAAGGGGAGTTGAATAGTTTACCACTTTTAAAGTAATGTTATGTTTGTTTATAAAAACATAGATTCGACTTTATGTGATCTCAATATGTGCACAATATAAACAATACAATAATAATATACCAAGTAAATATGAAAGACAAGAGATAAGAGTTAGAAAGATCAAACCACAACACAAGGATTTATAGTGGTTCGGTAACGAAGCACCTCTTCGCCCCACTCCACTCCCCGAGCACCAAACTCGAGAGTTCTCTTCACTATGTCAACAAACTCCCTTTAGGCGGAGAAAACCATACACGACTTGGCTTACATCAATTTTCGACACTAAGCGAAATGTCGAGTTCTAATCCTAGCTAGAACTAATCTATTACAACTCTTGTATCTAATCACAAAAACACCACTAGACAACAACACACCAACATTGTCTTCACCTTCACACGAACTTCTCTTCTCGCATCACTACAATCACTTCGCTTCACAACTTCACAACGCTACACAACTTCGCAGACACTGACTACGATCACACCAATCTAACACTACTTACAAAGATCACCCTGATCTAACTATACTTACAATAATCACTACAATATAACTATTATGCACAACTACAATACACACCTTCACAATATGCACAAATGATTTACAAGATCTAACACAACTTCACTATAATACCAACTAAACTATAACACTTATTGACTTGATGATAAGAAGTATTCTTCTCTTGGACTTGAGAAATTAAGCTTAGATCACTTAGAAATAAAGCTTTATGATTAAATGATCAAAGGAAAGAAAGGAGAGTATAAACCGATTTAGAACGAAAAGAAAGTGTGTGCAAAAGGTGAGAAAATCAGTGGGGAATAGTCCAGTATTTATAGGCAAACTGGTCTGACATTTTGTCTGGGTGGTCCCCTTAAATAGGGTGTCAGTCCCCTTAACTATTAAGGGGACCGCCCTTATAATTAAGGGGGTTGCCCAGCCTTAGACGCTCCATTTTTTGTCTTTTCTGGAGGAGGTGTTTTCTGGAATATTTTTAGCCGTTTTTAGGTAGAAATTTTGAATTCAAAATATTTATTTGAATAAAACATTTCCTTTAAATCTAAAAATGTTTTGTAAAATATATAAAAATGTTTATGACATTTTTATAAAAAAATGTAAGGTTAAATAAAAATCCCTTTGATCATTAAATGCATTAAGCATATGTTTATTCATACCTTTAAGTGATTAAATTTTTAAAATGAAAATTTACTACAAATTACTTGTTTACAAATAATTTTTCATTAATCGTTTTTACATTTTATGATTATAAAAACGTAGAGAGGTCAAAAAATATTAATAACGTTTTTAGGCATTATTTCTATCAACACCTTTCTTTAGAATCGAGTCTCTAGGTTAGGTTAGGACTTGGTTTAATTATCTTTTATTCAATCAATCGAGTTGTGAGGGAACTCTTGTATCTGTGGGATCAAGCCTAGATCATTGAGGATCTATTCAGGGTTTGGTAAGCTTCCAAGGGGAAGGCTTTAGATTTATAGGTTAAGTCGAATCATGGGTTCTTAGGGATGGATTCCAAGGGTGGAATACAGTAGGTAGTAACTCTTCTTTATGAGCGTCGGGATTTCTTGAAAGTTATTGGAGTTAAATTCTAATACGGTTTGTACTACACCATAAGGATTATACTAGTGTAGTATTGGAATCGTGGATTCACAACTAGATGTACAGAAGGACTTAACCCCCCTTCTCGAACCAGTATATATCGTGGTGTCTCTTCTTCTCTCTTCTCCTCTCTATCTACTTATTGTTCTCATTGCAAAGTAAATTAGTACACCACTCGGCTCTTTTGAGACTTAAAGTTTTATAAAATTCAAAGAAGTCAAGAAAACCGTATTCACCCCCTCCCCCTTCTATGATTATACATAATAGATTCAAGGATATTGATGCTTTTAGAAGGATTCATAAATAGGGATAGGTAATAAATGGGGATGCTACCAAGGACCGATTTAACGAGAGTAAGTCGTCCGCCAATCGAAAGAGACTTTGCTTTCCAAGCGAAAAGCCTATTTCTAACACTAGAAATAACCGTATCCCAACCATTACACAACCTTATCCTTTTACCTACTGGAAGACCAAGATAGGTGAACGGGAGCACATCATGAACACATCAAATATACGACATTACAAGGCTGACATTGGAATTAGGAACCCCAATACTAAAAATTCTGTTTTTTTTCCAAGATTGACTTTAAGACCTGAAGCCAATTCAAAGAATTGTAGAATATGTATAAGGGACTTAGCATTCCCCCTTGACCATTCCTAAAAAATAAGGCGCCATTTTCCAACTGGAGGAGGGAGAGGTTCGTTAAACAACTCGCAAGCCGAATACCTTTAAAGACGCCTTTATTACAAGCTTATGTGATGGACACTTGAAGAGCTTCTGCAACAAGAAGTTAAAGGAGAGGCAAGATAGGGTCACCTTACCTAAGTCCCATTTCCATCGTGAATTCTTTTGACGACGATCCGTTGATCAAGACAGATATTAAGGCCGAAGATAAACAAGCCCGAATCCACCTAATCCATTTTCATCGAAGCCACATTGCCTCATTGTATCAAAAAGAAAAATCCAATTTACGCTGTCGAAGGCCTTCTCAAAGTCTACTTTAAAGAGGAGCAGGTTGTAACATTCGATATGAGCCATGTGGATAAGTTCATTCGCAACAATGCACCTGTCAAGAAAAAGCATAAAGAAACAGTAAAATCCGTGAATCAGATGGCCGGTCCCCTTAATTGATGGCCGGTCCCCTTATTTATAAGGGGACCGCCCTTATGAATTAAGGGGCCCGCCCATCTGGTGTTTTTCAGACGACCAAAAATTTAATTTTTGTAACAATTTTATAAGAAAGGTTGTGTTTTGGTGGTCAATTTACAGCAAGTCCCATGTGAACATATATATTCATGAAATCAAGTATATCATGTATGTTTGCAATAATCAAAAATTTATAAAACAAGGATGCATAATAATTATTGAGCAACTAATAATTCATAAATACTAAGGATCTAAGCAAGTTGGAACAAGTCTAAAGTTCATCCGACTAAGTCGGGTTGTCATCACACAATTAATTAAACATACACATAAGTTCACATAAAGTCCTAATTAGATTATTCTACTAAGCTAATCATCCTTCAACGTCTTTATTTCTTCTTCTTCATGAAGACTCCTCGTAATGCCTTGCCAAACGATTCAAATCCACCTCTAAGTTCCTTATGCATTTGTTATGTTTGATTGAGTAAGTCGGTTTGACGCTCGAAGAGAAGGTCATCATTTTGTTCAGAAGAAGTAAGAATTTCGTATTGTTTTAGTCGTTAGTTGGTTCGACGAGAGTTTAGGTAAGTAGTTAGGAATGGATGGGTTACTTTGAGGGAAGTAATGATTGACAAAATGAGCTTTGCGAGCCTAATAGCAAGTATTTTAGCAATGACTTCGTACACACATCCTATAAGGCTGATGGGGTGGTAATCCGAGAACCTAAGAGGATCGGTTTTCTTCGGGATGAGAACGATAAAAGGCTGGGTTACAACCTCTAGCAACGGAACCAGAGGTTTTGAAAATTTTGACACAATCCCAGAAGTCATCTTTAATTATATTCTAGTAGGACTTAATAAAGTGGAAATTAAGCCCGTCCAGCCCAGGGGATTTCGAACTTGCGCAACTCTACACTGCTTCTTTAACCTCTTCCATAGAAATTCTTGACTCTAGTAATGAAGCATCTTGAATCGCGAGCTTACGAAATAGAGGAATAGAAAACCAAGGTCTCGAATGATTCTCCTCTTTGAATATAGAGTCAAAATGGTTCAAAGCACCAAGCTTTATAAGTTTGGAATAATCACACCACACCCCATTAATATGCACGTCACGAATGGTAGACTGAGTGAATTTTTTTCTAAGCAAGGAGTAAAAAAACTGAGTTTTTGTCACCCTCGACTGCCTATTTAATCCTTCCTTTCTGCTTTAAATCCTCTCTTAAGAGACGCTCCATACCATTTAATTTCATGATCCATTCATCTCGTTTATCGACATCGACATAATTGATTATACCCATCTCCGCTTTTAAATCCCACCTAATAATATTCCTAGTAAGATCCTGTTAGGAATTAAACTCATTAGACTTAGTACTGTCAAGTGAAAGTGTTAGTACTGCTTAAGTCATAACTAATAGTATAAACCAGTTAGTATTGCTAGAAGAATGTTAGTACTGCTAGGTATAAGTTAAACTGTTAGTACTAAACTTAACACTTCGGAAGGGATTTATATTGTTGATAAAGACTGAAGACTGCATGAAGATAAAGACGTATGAAGAGGAGATAAAAGCGTGTTTTGTGATATGTATGAAATGATTCAATGTATATCCTAAATATTTAGAAGATATGTTGATATCTTATAGAAGTTTAGAAGATTTGTAGTTATCTTGTAAAGGACTCCTTGGTGTATAAAAGGAGATCCTAGGTTATGGTTGTAAACACATCTCGATAGACATATGCATAGCTTCAAGGTTGTAAACCCTAGTACTAGACAAAATACTCGTATTATTCATCATAATAATATTGTAGCTATTTGGTTACATTCATTGTTCATTCATTCTACTACATCACAATTTACTATCACATAGATATTCTTCTAAATATTAAAGTGTAGATTCCGCATACTATTTAGCATCAACAAAGTTTCTAGCATAGTTGTCTTGAATCTATTCAATATAACAAACCCTTATACAAGGTTTGCAAGATCAAGTTGGGATCAACAAGTGGTATTAGAGCCTTGTGTTCTGAAACTTTGATCTAGAAGTTATGGAATTTAAATCTGCACAGAGTTACACTACTACTAAGCTACCCATACTCAAACTAGGTAAGTATGAGATGTGGGTGATAAGAATCAAGCAATACTTCCAAGTACAAGACTATGCTCTATGGGAGGTCATAAAGAATGGTAACTCATGGGTATATGTACCTCAAATAGCATAAGAGAATGGTACCTCTGTTACAAAGATGTCAGTACTTGTAACAGCTAAAGAAAAGACCAACAAGAAGAATGATGTAAAGGCTAGAAGCTTGCTACTCATGGCTTTTCCCAATGAACATCAACTTACTTTCAGTCAATACAGTGATGTTAAAACAATGTTTGCTGCTATCGAAACACGATTTGGATGTAATGAAGCCAATAAGAAAACATAGAAACAATATGAAAATTTTAGTGCATCAAGCACAGAGTCTCTTGATTCTATCTTTAACAGACTTTAGAAGATTGTTAGTAGGCTTGCAATTTTGGGTGTGGTCATCACTCAAGAAGACTTAAATTCAAAATTTATGAGAAGCTTGCCTCCTGATTGGAATACTCATGTTATAGTCTGGATGAATAAGACTAATATTGAAACAATGAGCATTGATGATTTGTACAACAACTTTAAAATTATTGAACACGATGTAAATAAATCTGTTGGTGCAAGTAGTGGTGCTCAAAACTTAGCCTTTATGACTGCTCCAAGCACTAGCAATACTAATGATGTTAATACTGCTAATCATGCATATGAAGTTAGTACTGTTAAACCTAATATAAACACTGCTTGTCCTCAATTTAGTACTGCTAACTTCAGTGATAATACTGTGTATGCTTTCATGGTTGAGAATCCCAATGGTTCTAATCTCTTACAGCAGGACTTAGATCAAATTCATGAAGATGATTTGGAAGTAATGGATTTGAAGTGGCAGCTCTCTCTGCTAAGTGTGAGGGCAAAAAGGTACTTTCAGAGAACAGGAAAGAAAATTTTCATTAATGCTAATGATACTCCTGGGTATGATAAATCCAAGGTAGAGTGTTTCAACTATCACAAGATGGGACACTTTGCAAGGGAATGTAGAGCACCAAGGAACAAAGAGGGTCAGTTCAAATATCAAGACAACACTAGGAAGCAAGGAAACAATGAAGACGCATCTTCAAAGGCAATGTTGGCAATAAATGGTGTAGGTTTTGACTGGAGTGATATGGAAGAAGAACAGGTTCAGACAAACATGGCTCTAATGGCGTTTTCAAACTCTAAGGTATACAATGATAAAACTTACACTAAAACTTGTCTGAAAAACTATGAAACTCTTAAGAAACAGTGTAATGATTTGATTGTTAAGCTTAATCAAACTGAATTTACAGCAGCTACTTATAAAAGAGGTTTAGTAATTACAGAAGATCAATTTATCACATATAGAAAGAATGAGGTTCTTTTTAGTGAAGAAGTTGCAGTTCTTAAAAGGGAAGTAGCTTGCAAAGACTACGAAATAAATTTGCTTAAAAGTGAGTTTGAAAAAGTTAAGCAAGAAAATGAAGGCATTGAATTTAAAATTGAGAAATTTGATAATGCCTCAAAGAGCCTAAACAAGTTGTTAGAGAGTCAGATAACTGGCAAAAGTAAAAAGGGTTTGGGGTATAATGTTGTTCCACCACCCCATCATTTAATCTATAATGCACCTACAAAACTTGATTTGTCTTATTCTGGTCTTGATGAATTCAAAGAGCCTGAATTTAAAAGTTATGGTCCTAGGGACAGTAATCTAGAGTCTAACATTGATAAAAAAATTATATAATTCTAAGGAAAATACTGATGACTCTTTGGTAAAAGAACAAGTGTCAGAAAATGAAAATAGCTCTATTGTGTCTCCACTTAATGTTGATAAAGAAACTGTTTTTCTTGCTGATAAAAAGATAGAGTTTGCCAAACCTAAAAATAATGAAAAACCAGTTAGAAAGTTAGTTAAGTATGCAGAGATGTATAGATCACAAAGTCTTAGGGGGAATCAAAGAAACTGGAATGGACAGAAGTCCAATCAACTAGAAAGTGATTTTGTGATGTACAACAAAGCTTGTTTTGTTTGTGGGAGTTTTGACCATGTACAGATTAACTGTCATCACCATCAAAGGAAAAGGATGGTGTTTGGGAATAATTACAGTAGGGTAGATTATGACTATTATGCCAAAACCTCACACCTTAGTGCTCACAGGAACATGGTTCCAAGAGCAGTTTTGGTGAAATCTGGCCTAACACCACTTAATACTGCTAGGCCTGTTTATACTGCTCAACCCAAACCAACATTTCATAGTGCTGCGAATCAATGTCACATTTTTCTAAACAAGCACAATCAACTGATCAGAGGCCCTTTTATAAGAAAACAACATTAACTAACAAATATTTTCATCAAAAGATTAATACTGTCATGGGACACTATTAGTCTGTTAGACCCAGAGCAGTTAATACTACTAGGCCATATACAGCACCAGTTAATGTTGTTAGGACAAAAAGGGTCAATGTTGTAAGACCTCATCATGTTGGGTTACCAGACCTAATTGTGCATCACTTGTTTTCAAGAGAAATAATTATATTGATGCACGAGGCAGATCTAAGTCAGTAATGGATTGGGTCCTCAAAGGAAACTAATTTCCTTGTTTTTATGTGCAGGGCAAGCCACAAATAGATGATAAAGGATTTGTTGACAGTGGATGCTCAAGGCACATGACTGGCAACATAGCTTATCTCTCACATTTCAAGGAATTTGATTGAGGTTATGTTACATTTGGGGGAGGAACACATGGTGGTAGAATTTCTGGTAAAGGAACACTTAAAACCGATTGCCTTGAGTTTGAAGATGTATACTTTGTCAATGAGTTAAAATTCAACATTTTTAGTGTCTCACGGATGTGTGACAAAAATAACTATGTCCTTTTTACTGGCACTGAATGTCTTGTCTTATCTCCTAATTTTAAGTTGCTTGATGAAAGTCAGATACTTCTTAAAATTCTTAGAAAGGACAATATGTACAGTTTTGATATGAAGAACATTGTTCTTAAAGAGATTTTAACTTGTCTTGTTGCTAAGGCTACATAGATGCAGTCATGCTCTGGAATAGCAAGGCCTTGGTATATATTAATTTTATAAGAAAATAAAGTAGCTGTAAGGAGAATCTTGTAAGAGGTTTGCCTTCAAAACGTTTTGAAAATGACCAAACATGTGTTGCTTGTCTTAAAGGGAAGCAACACAGAGCCTCTTGTAAGTCCAAGGTTCTAAATCTAATTACTAAGCCTTTGTTTATGGCTTTAATTGATTAGTATGGTCCAACTTTTATGAAAGCCTAATGCAAAAAGTATTGCTTTAGTATCACTGATGATTATAGCAGGTTTACTTGGTTCTCTTATTTTAGCAACTAAGGATGAAACCAGTGAGATTCTTAAGAATTTTATTAAAGAAATAGAAAACCTAGTAGACAAGAAAGTGAAAATAATATAATGTGTTAATGGACAAGTTATAAGAATAATGTATATGGATACATTTTTATCAGAGAGAAATGTATTTAGGAGAGAAATATAGTGTTAGCTAGGACTCCTCAATGAATAAGGTGTCCTGAGAGAAGGATAAGGACACTATATAGAGGCTGCAAGAACCATGTAAGCTGACTTAAGTTACCTACCACATTTTGGTCTAAAGCAGTTCAGTACTGCTTGCTATGTAACGAATATGGACTTAGTAGTCAGCTTATAACCAGATACTTATTGAACTTGTTATATGAGGTATTTTTGATTGATGTCCGTTGTATAGGGTGTTATTTATGATTATCAAGGTTTATACATTTAATATTTATCCTACTAACCTAAAGACAACACTTTAACCGAACGGGCCAGAGTAACCCGTTAAGGATGTAGCATCGCGGTAATTAGGATGTCCGAACAACTAAGAGTGAGAGTTAACCTATTATTCTATCAGTATTTTATTCTATCTAGATTAGTCTAATTACTGGTTAAACCTATGCTATACATATTTACTAGAGGTAAAAGGGGGGTTTTCAGCCTGAGAGACTAGCACAGGTTTATGGTGACAAATATCAATTCAAAGCACAATACATACTAAAGTAAATAAACACAAGACAAAAGAGCAGAACGAGCCAAATAATAGAAAATTGTATTAACCATGTTAAATCTGATTAAATGCTAGTTTGATTAATTAGTCAAGATGGCTTGCTTATCTCGCGGCGGCAATATCATTCCTTAAGCTTAGCGGTACTTTCTTCCTAAGACCTAAGACACGAACAATCCTATCACATTAAACGCTCCGCATAAAGCATCCATAGTTTTACTTATAATCTACCAATAGGGAATTAAAGCAGGTGGATTCCTGTAATACCCTAGCGCTTTATCGGACTTTACCCACTTATTGCTTGATGTTGCTTTATACCGGTAGTCCACCACCAAAATCAATACCTAATTAAATAAATGCACAAATTATTACCCTGGGGTTTTTTTGTTGAACAATTATCGGGTCA
The DNA here is from genome assembly GCA_026074375.1 of Tanacetum coccineum. Lineage (NCBI taxonomy): Eukaryota > Viridiplantae > Streptophyta > Magnoliopsida > Asterales > Asteraceae > Tanacetum > Tanacetum coccineum. The sequence continues at coordinate 19,410 of BQNB010060271.1, forward strand.
CCTGCCGGTCAACTAAGCTCATAATCAAAGAGTAATGATAAGGTGTCATTTGTGATCCTATTGGTCCGGGCATATAGAACACAACATGGAGAGCCATCTTAGTATCTAGGTTACTGGTTAGGTCTCCCTAGACCCAGTTGAATGATAGGTCGCATGTACAAGCACATAAACAAGTATACGACGATAAACATAATTAAACAACAATGATAAATTAAGCAAAGCCGGATTAAAACAAACCAAGCATTATAATCTTCATTAACATGGCTAATACCCGAGGGTATTAGCCCACAATCATTGTCATTATTACAAACGTGATCAAAACATTAAAATCAATATAAGAAAGTAAGAAATTACACGATGTCTTCTATGAAATTAGGAGTAGTGCTCGACCTTAGCTGCTCTTCTTGGCTTGAAAAATTCGACTTTAGCTGTATACTATACAGAGAATGTGATATTGCAACACAAAAACTATTTTGAGTCTTGTAAATTATAGTGTCTGAAATACTGCCTGGATTACCGTCATAGGGATAAGTGATACGGCTATAGGGGTAATTTCCCTGGAGTCCGCGATAAGATCAAACCAATTAAGATAATTACCATCAATCATATTAAATGCGTATCTTTGACTGATGAACAACTGTGCATACGACGTATTGGTTGTAGTGGATACCCCGGATCAGGAATTGATCATTACGCGTTTCTTGTGCTGAGCTGGTGCTGATACGATGTATCTTCATTGCTAGATACGGCGTGTAGGTGCAGAAAATAGTATTCTTTAAATGTCTTCGTTAAGATCTAAATTGATCGCCTTTTGCTTCTTCTTCACAATGACTCCAAATTACTGCAATAATAAACCTTAAGCAATTAAGTAACCAATATCTGCAATAATTATAAAAAGTCAGGAAATACGTGGGATAAATGATAGTAGAGTATGACGTTATTTGATGATATCAAATATCCCCCCACTTGAATCCTACTTGTCCTCAAGTTGACTTTAGAAAGATTTTGAAAATGTATCCTAACCGAGGTTAAGGATTTTTCCGTTAAGCATTTCTTTCATGTTCAGATCACCTATACAAATCCAAGCTCCTCATGAAATATCGAAATGAAATCACTCAGATCACTCAACTAATCTAGGGTGTATCATTTTAGTGGTACGCTCATTTGCTCAGTCATGATTAGCTTCGTATCATAGGCTTGGCAAGGATACACATCTCCACCTCTAAAGCTAAGGAGTAACAAGTCAAAAGGTAAATTGGGTATTTATTAGAATGCTCGGGTTTTTAATCATTCTTATTAAGATGAAGAATGATATAGGGTCTGGAGCTTCTGACTTTCACCAGAGGTCGTCGTCAAACAAGGCAACTAAGACATGAATACATGGCCGTAACAACGGAATAGACATCCATGCTCGTACACATCCTCATTCGAGTAGATCCTAAGGTTAGTTATCAGGAAAGGGAAGTAAAATTGTTGTTAAATAAAATAAACAAACAAATAGATTAAAGCCAACAAATAGGTGCGGTTGCTAGTAACTTTCCCCGACCGTTCCATGACAAAGACTTGAACTTATAAACAAACATCTCGATCATAGATGACAATGACAACGTAAGTTGGCATTCCCATAACGGTCAACTTCCCTTACATCCCGAACTTTACATACTTTTACAAAATAAGTGGTGATATCAGCCACTTTTTACAATACTTTACATCGTTGATTTTTGCACGAATAATCGATCCTTTCCAATAATCTTTTCGGTATAAGCTCAATGAACCGACTATCTTTCTTTTCAACATTTTTTTCAACAATACATCATGAATCTTGGCGTAATTTCACCGTCTTCATAATCATCATTTGTCCGGCTAATTTTCTCTTGAACTTTTCTTCTTTCGGACATAATACATAAGTGTGAAAGTAGCAAAAACACACGAGCTACAAACATTCCCATTGCATTGTGCAATTTTCCCGACTATTACATAGATAGAGAAATTTTCACTTTGACGCAAGAACTACAAAACTTTACACGAAAGCGACTAACAACATTTGATCAAATAGGCTTTAATCTACACGGTAGGCTAAGGTGTAAAGGTGAAACGAAACAATTTTTTATTGGTGTAGGAAAAAGAAAGGAATGGCTCAGCAGGTTGTTCTAGGGGTATCTTTACTCTAAAAATGAGAGTAAGAAAAAGGGTTACACAGGGGTTAACTAACCAGTGTAGTTAGTTAGTATTACGACATGTAGGCTTTTTGGTTTAATCCTAGAAATTTACCAGTCAAGCATCTCACTCCATCTAAATCCATAGTACTCATCATTGATGTCTCGAGTGATATACCAGGCCAAGTTCTAAAGTCCACTACATCACCGGCACACTCATATTTTTGTGGAATTTTAGAAAGCAATTAGAAATAGATAGGCTTAATTCTCACAAATAGCCATTAAGGGTTATAGTGCGCTAGGTAATGTAACTAGTGATTTTTCACAAAAAGAGTTATGCTAATTTTTTTTTTTAATTTGATCTATTTTTAGGCATGTTAGCATTTTATTTGTAAAAATGAGGACAAGTACGTTCTAATTCTCCACCCCCCCACTTAAATTATACAACATCCTTGTTGTATAGACAAACAGTTAAATAATATGGGAAAAGAATTAGAACGAGGAAACTTCCCTGATAGTTTGCTCCGGATGGTTTTCCATTTTGAGTGTTTGAGCAAGAAGAGTGTTGACGAGGGCTTCAGAATGCCCAAGAGAGGTCAACACGAGGTATTTTCAGAATATACATTAAAGTCAGTTTTGTTTACAGCAAGGTCCTGCAGAAAAGTTAGAAGACATTCGTACAATTCGTGCTTTTGGTAACCTACAATACAAGCAAACAATTAAACACACAACTGTACAGGTTACAATACGCCGTATCCCAAACCCTAGGATACGCCGTATGTAAACCTGTGAAAACAATTAAATACTAGAATTTAAATACTGAAATTAAAAACTGATAATTGTCCAGACATGCATACGCCGTATCCAGAGGGGTTCGATACGCCGTATGTATGTCTGGGCAGACAGACTCAATATAAAATTAAAATTCAAACAATTTAAATGCGATAAACAATTAAAAACATAACCGAGTTGTCTCTCGGGAGACACTTTTGTTTCATCCGTCTTTAAAGTTTGACCTTTTTTCACACATCTTTTACCCTCGTCGCTTCATTTAGTTTTACATAGCTCGATTTACTTTTTTCGTGTTGAGATGGACCCACCATAGTATTTCTTTAATCTATGTCCATTGACTTTGAAGCTGAAATTATTTTTATCGGTGATTTCCACGGCTCCATATGGATACATAGTTTTTACAGTGAATGGTCCGGACCATTTTGATTTGAGTTTCCCTAGGTGTAATCTGAAGCAAGAGTTAAATAGTAGAACTTTCTCCCTAGCTGTGAAGGTTTATTAATCCCCATCGCGTCCTCGATCGGCCACTTTTTATTGTCTTTTCCTTAGTAGATCCCGGGTGTTCTCCGAATGCCTCGACTCGTACTCCAAAGTTCATTGATTGCCATGAATGATTTTTGCAGTACCGTGAGAACCATGTTACATTGTTTTAATACTTCAATAGCGTTAATGTTCAATCCGTCATACCGTAAATGACAGGCCTTTACCATAACACTTAATCTAAAAGGGGTACATCCTGTCGGTGTTTTGTGGGGGTCCTGAATGGCCCAATCATGCATTGTATGAGTCTTTTCTGACCATCCGTTCGGGTTATATTTTTTCCACGATCGTTTTCAAGAATACTTTTGATGGCTCTGTTGGTTTTACCTCGGTCCTGCCCAATAGTTTGGGGGTGATAGGCCGTGAGATATTTTATGAGTCACAACCGTATTTTTGCAGACTTTTTTTCCTAATTAAGAATTGAAAAAGGTGTTTCCCCTAATTCACTTATTAGAGCTTTAGGAACCCCGAATCTGGTAAATAACCCTTTTAAGAATTTCACCACTACACTGGCATCGTTTGTGGGTAGTGCTTAAGCTTCCACCCATTTTGACACATAGTCTACCGCCACCAAGATATATTTATTACCCCTTGAGTCAGGAAAGGGTCCTATAAAGTCAAATCCCCAAACGTCAAATACGTCACATACTTGTATGTTGTTTTGTGGCATTTCGTTTCGGGAGGATATTTTTCCTGACTTTTGGCATGCTATCGCAATTTGCAACATATCTTTTGCGTCACTGAATAAACTAGGCCAAAAGAACCCAGATTCAGACTTTCTCTGATATTTGGAAGCACTGGGGGGTGGTATGCCCTTCGATTGGTCCAGAATGGCAGTGAGTGAGGATTTCAGGGATCTCGTTACCGGTGACACATCTTCTCATTATGTTGTATGGGCATAGCCTAAATGCATAAGGCTCATCCCAGAAGTAGTACTTCACTTGAGAAAAAACCGGTTTCCATTTTTTAAGGAAGACCCTTTTTTGTGGGAGAACAATACTGTTCCCGACAAATGAAGTTGACGTAATCCCGCGGGTACCATGGGGGTTTTTCATCGTTGTCAGGGATATTTTTTTAATACCATAGTTGCCTCCCTGGGGCGAAAAATTTCATCAGCGATATCTGATTTTAGTTTCATATCCCTATGTTTTGGATATTTTAGAGTCTAGACAAGTGGATTCACCGTCCAGATTTTCTACATCCTTTTTTATCTAGTGTGAAGTTCAAAATGCGATCCTTGCAAAAGCAGAACCCACCTGAAGAGTCCCTTGGCTTGGCATCCCCGCTTTACGTGGGAAAAAAAATACTTCAAAGCATAAATGACAAGGTAGACAAAAGTTTTATTTTAGATAAAAAATAAGATAAGACGAAATTTAATCAAAAGAAAAGAACAACTGCTAGAATCTCTTTTTCAGTAAGTAGTTGTAAGTGCTTTGGGCTATTCGTTATTGAAAGGGTCTTGCTAGCATAGTAGATGGGTTTAAATTTCCCATCTATCCTTTGTCCCAAGACTGCTCCTATGGCAAATTCGCTAGCATCACACATTAGTTCAAAAGGGATATTCGAATTAGGGGATATTATGATAGGTGTAGAGGTAAGTTTTTCTTTTAAATCATTAAATGCTTTTTTGCAAATATTAGAAAAATCAAACTTTGCATCTTTCATTAAAAGTTGGGTCATAGGTTTAGAAATCATAGAAAAATCTTTTATGAATCTAGGATAAAACCCAACGTGTCCCAAGAAACTTCTAACCCCCTTAACATTTGTTGGGTAAGGTAGTTTGGCTAATTTTCTATACCCCCCGTTTTGGCCCCCCCCCCCCCCCCCTATCTTTTGCTTTGTCAACTCTCGATTCCTTCCCAGATATTTTGTGACCAAGGGACAGATTCCTTCATTCCCCAAAAATTCATTTTTCCAGATTATATATACAAGATTGGTCTCTTCACATCTAGCGAGCATTTTATCTAAATCACCTAGATTGTGGTTAAAAGAATTACCGAATACCAAGAAATCGTCCATAAAAACTTCCATGAAGTCTTCCACCATGTCATGGAATATCATAGTCATGCATCTTTGGAAGTTTGCAGGAGCGTTGCACAGTCCAAACGGCATCCTTCGGTAAACAAATGTTCCCGTAAGCATGTGAATGTTGTTTATCCCCCCCCCTCTTTGGATCATCCTTAGGAGCAATTATAATTTGGAAGAATCTGTAAAAACCATCAAGAAAGCAATAAAATTTGCTTTCGGACAGGCGTTCCAACATCTGATTAATAAACAGGAAAGGGAAGTGGTCTTTTCATGTTGCATCATTTAGTTTACGGTAATCAATGCATACGCGCCACCCTGTAACCATGCGAGATGGAACCGGTTCGTTGTTGTCGTTTAAGACAACGGTTATTTCCCCCCTGCTCCTGTCTTTGGAACAACAATGAATGGGCAGACCCCGGGCTATCTAGAGATGAGATAATTAATCCGAATCTGAGCATTTGAACGATTTCCGTTTTTGACATACAATCACATCCTGGACCTATGGTTTAAACCGTCCGCTGAGTTGATGACATGTTGAAAAGTTTATTCTTCCAAAGGATCTTGTGCGTAGCAAAAAACGGCTAATTCCCTTAATGACTAATATCTCCAATCGATCTCTCCCTTGTGTTTCTGCAAAGACTTGCAAGAGTAGGAGTTTTTTCTGTTCCATTAGTGAATATGAAACGATTACCGGACAATCTCTATCCTCTATGTAGTACGCGTACTCAAGGTGGGAAGGATGATCTTACAATTCTGGCTAGTCATTTCCCGTCAATTTCATTTGCACTAGCTGAGCGAGTAGTGTTCGTTCCAACGTCTTTTCAAAATTCCAGCTTTTCCTTGACACTAAATACGATAACATACGCCGTAAGCCGAAATTTCGGATACGCCGTATTGATTTCTCATAAAATCAGATCGTTCCCCTCTTCTTCTAAAAAAAAGAATTGGCTTCACATCATGTCTAGAATCGTTAAGCAGGCATTGAAACAGTAGGTTTTTTCCATAAAATTCTTGAGATTCTAAGTGTATAGTTTGGTCTAGATCATCGATCCCATAGCATTCATAGTCATCGGTAGAGGGTTTTTTTATTGATTGATCGACATCAAATAATACCAGCTCATCCCCAACCCTAAGAGTTATCCTTTTGTTGAATACATTTATCATAGCTCGTGCGGTTGCTAGGAACGGTCTTCCTAAGATTATCAGAATCCTATATCCATCTTCTCGGCGGATATCCAATATAAACAAAATCGATCAGGGAGAACAAAGCATATCGACTTTAAATTGATCCATTCCTGCTATCCCCCGAGGATACTTATGGACCTTCTGAAAGTTCCCAAAACTCATCTTGTCGGATTTGGTTTCATCACCGAGTCCTATTTTTTCATACATCGAGTAGTGGCATCAGCTATAACTGCTCCTGAAATCTGCCAAAGCGTTATCGATGTGTAAGTTGCCAATATCACAAGGGATAGTAAAACTTCCTGGGTCTTTTTCTTTAAGTGGAAGTTTGTTTTACAAAACCGCGGAGCATCTTTCGTTCATTGTTACTGTGCAAGCTAGCTTACATCGTTGTTTTTGTTAAAAAAATTAAACTTTTTAGAAATGTTAGCATAATTTGGACAGTTAGAGGCAGAGGGCCCTCGGAAATGGGATGTTTAGCGAGTTGTTTCAGGGGTTTCTAAAACTTTTTCGTTGTTGGGATCTTCTTCATCTTTATGATTTTTCAACCAATGAGAAAGGTATTTGATGAATATTTTAGGTCTAGTGTCTTGTTTCCCAAGTTTTTTTTTCGTTCGGATTCGGGTGGGGCTTCAAATGGTGTAATCGTTCAATCGAGATGCGGCGTTGAGGTTTTTGCGATATTAGGGTCATTGGTAGCTCGATGGTGGTCTTTTTATCTCCTCTAGTGTTTACTGCCTTTATTTTCATAATTGAACCGAATGGCTTTTCTCGAATGCTCTTGTCCAACCCAAAACCTCAAATCCGTGTTCGCACAAAGTTAGTGTTTTCTTTAAGCGCAGGAGTTTAGTTAGTGAGTTTTGGCGATACCATTATAAATGGCTTCCATTCATCATGTTCCCCGACTTCCTCATGATAAACTTATTTACCATTTCTTCATTGTTAATTTATCTTAAGGTTATGTGGATCTGGAATGGATCAAGTAATGTTCCTGTCATGAAAGGGAACATTTTTAAAGTAGACAACTCTAAAATTTAAATCTGCAGAAGTGATCTGGTCTGCAATCGATACGCCATATGTGAAGACTAAAAATACGTCGATAATATTTTCAGGATACAACCGTAATCTGAACAGAAAACTAAATACGGCTTTTGATATTGTCAGTAACGTCTAACTGAACATGAAAAGCTAAATACGACGCCGTTTTCAAAGAGTGAATACCGGCTTTTCTTGAAAAGATATTACTTATCAAAAAATGTTAAATCAGGACAAATACACCATATTCATTAATGACTGAATACGCCGTATTTAATTCAAAAATAAAACACTTAATTAAAATGCGATAAATTAAAGCACACAATTAAACTAAACAATTAGTAGTTAGAAATCAGAATTAATAATTTTACACTAAACAAGTTAAAGGTTAGAAATACTAAGAAAGAAAAAGAATTAAACGGAATTATATAACCCCTCGGCAACGGCGCCAAAAACCTTGATTGTCGTTGTATAGGAGTTAGTTATGATTATTAGGTTTTACAATTTTAATCTTTAGCCGACTAACCTAAAAGACAACACTTTTTACGGCAGAGTACCCGGTCAAGAAAAGCTTCGCGCGGTAAGTATGGGAGGTCCGAACACTAAGAGTGAGAGTTTAACATATTATACTATCAGTTTTTATCTATCTAGATTAGTCGAATACTCTGTAAACCTATGGTCATAACATATTTACTAGAGGTAAAAAGGGGGTTTTGGCAGCCTGAGAGACTGGCACCAGGTGGGGTTTTATGGTGACAGAATATCAATTCTAAGCAACAATACACACTAAAGCAAATAAACACAAGACAAAAGAGCAGAACGAGCCAAACAATAGAAAACTGTATTAACCATGTTAAATCTAATTAAATGCTGGTTTTTTTAATTAGTGCAATGGTTGCTTATCACAGGCGCATATCACATTCTTAAACCCTTAGGCGGTACTATCACCTAAACCTAGACACGAACAATCCTGTTCACGATTAACAGCATCCGCAAAGCATCCTTTAGTTTAATTATAAACTACCATAGAGGAATTAAAGCATTGGTGGATTCCGTTATACCCAAGGCATCGGACTATACCTACTTAGTGCTTGATGGTTATATATACGACGGGGTATTCCACCACCATAAACACAATACCAATTAATTAATGAACAATACTGGTTGAACAATTATCGGGTCATCTGCCGGTCAACTAAGCTCATAATCAAAAGTAATGAATAAGGTGTCCATTTTGATCCTATTGGTCCGGGCATATGAAACACAACATGGAGAGCTATCCATTCGGCATCTAGGTTACTGGTTAGGTCTCCCTAGACCCAGTTGAATGATAGGTCGCATGTACAAGCATATAACCAGTAGGTAGGGCTATAAACATAACTTAAACAACAACGATAAATTAAAGCAAAGGCCGGCTTAAAACAAACCAAAACATTATAATCTTCATAACATGGCTTTATTAGCCCGACAATCAATGTGCGGCATAAATACAAACGTATGATCAAACAATTAAAAATCGAATGAGTTAAACAGTAAGATTACACATGTCTTCTATGGAAGATTAAGTAGTTGCTTTGACCTTGGCTGCTCTCTTGCTGAGAAATTCGACTTTAGTGTATACCATAGCAGAGAATTGGATATTGCACACTAAAACAACTACGGTTTTGAGGGTATCTTGTATTTATAGTGACTAGAAATACGCCCTAGCTACACCGTATAGGGATAAAGTGGATACGCGTAATAGGGGTTAATTTCCTTGGAGTCCACGATACGATCAAATCATTTAATAAAATTACCATCAAACAATATAATAGCGTACTTTGACTGATGATCAACTGTTGCCTAAAGCGTATATAGTGTTTAGTGAATACCCGGTATCGGGAATAGAGTCATTACCGTTTTTCTTTGTGCTGGCTGACGCAGATACGACCGTATACTTTATGTTGCAATACGTCGTATCGGTGCATAAAATAGTATTCTTCAAATGTCTCGTTAATCCTAGGAATGCCCTTTTTTGCTTCTTCTTCACAAGTGACTTTCCAAATACTGCAATAATAAACTTAAAGCAATTAATACCAAATATCTACAATAATTATAATAAAAAGTGGGTTAAAATACGTGGGAATAAAATGATAGTAAAGTAGTGAAGTTTATTTAATGTATACAGATTTGCTTGTAAGAGCATTATGGTTAAACCCATTTTCAACCTGTAATTGTTATGATGGTTCACAAACCGATCAATAACTATCCCACACCCTTGCCATGCACTCACCTTTAGTGCAGGATACCCTAGTACAACCCTCCGAGCCTATCCTTTTTCATGGTTCTCGTAATTTTCTAGTTAATCCAGACTATTAATGAAGAGCATTGTCAACCCTTTAACCATCATAACAACCCAAAACGCCTTAGCCTAGCTTATATGTCCTCGCTATTTAGTACATTATTCTGTTTTAACCCAAGTTATAATTATGCGTACAACAATACATTGCTAAGTCCATTAATCCTTGTGAAATACCGTTTTGGGAACGAATGGGATTCATGGTAGTATTTATTTTGCGTAAGAATGGGAAAGAAAAGTTAATCTAATACCTCCCATATGTTTGACAAAATGATCTCCATGTATTTTGATCCACCCAAAAACTTCCATTAGTTAGATTGTCTCGAGCATTGTAAAAGCCAATGTAAGGGTACATGTTATAAAAACCAAAGTGATGTATTATGTAAATAAAAAAAAGAAAAAAAGAGAAAATAGAGGCGGAAGAGCAAGAACATTGATATTGAGTTGTGTATAGTTAGTGAGATCTTCGTCGAGTCATGGCTTAGCCACCAACACCAGCGTGTATTCGTGTAAGAGAATTAGCTAACCCTCCAATCTAAAATCTAGGATTTCCACCCAAAGTCACCACCCCAATGTAACTCAACCGTCTTCCGTTCGTATTATATTGTTACTTACACCTACATCCGCACAACCCTTATAAAGGACCTATTAGATAGTAATGAATACTACCTAACACCTATCGGTGGAGGTTTGATCCTTTAAACAAGCCTATGGTAATTTAGTATGCTTTAGACCAATAATTGAGTGTGATTTTTTCCGTTTCCCACATATGTTATAATTCATATACACAGGAGTGAGAAGAGAGATCCCAAACACTAGTGAGTGCTAAGAATAATACCTTCGTGCTTATTAATTATTGAGTTCTAGAAGGTTGTTTTGTAAATATGTTTAAATGATTAGGGTAAAATTACCCTCATAATGTTATTGTCTAGGTAGTTAATACCCATTTGCTGGGAGGTGACAAGCAAACCCAAGTTGTAGAGGCTAAAATATGATAAGGTGTCATTTATTAACACTTTTTCGAGTCGTATTACATCGCCCCCAACAAACAACAAGCAATTTAATCCTCAAAATATAAAAATAGTACTATAATCGATCAGTGTCTTCAGGTATACTTATTTGGAGAAGGCATTGAGTGCGCGGCGGAAGGAACGGCGCGAGCAGAAAAAATAACAGTAAAGAAACTGGAGTGCGGGAGGAGTTGGGTGGAGGGAAAGTAAGGGTAAAGAAGACAAAAAGCAAGGGGAATTAACACGTGTACTTGGGCTCAAATTTGAAGAGGAAACGGAGCAAAACTACGAACCTACACCAACATCTATCAAAGAATTCCTCTACAGTATGCAGGAGACGGCGTATCAAATATAACGTGACGCCGTCACCACGAAGATCAAGACGGCGTCACCATATCTTAAGACTGTCACAGTACCGCGACCCACCAAATATCTAAAAATATTCTATTCATACGAGTCACATTAAAACGCGACGCCGTCACAACGTTTTTCCTATATATACAAACCCGAAATTTAGGTTTTGGTGTGTAACTTTAGATAAAAAGAGGTACGAACCTTAGATTTCGTTTAGCAGCTGTAGGAGACGATTTTAGGTCCTAAAAACCCTATTGTACCACTTCCAATTCATGCTTAATCAATAAGTTTACTTAATTCATTTTTAATATGTCTATGTGTTTGTTTGATTTGTTGTTCTTGCTTTATCTTTAACAGCTGCTAAACCTCCTATTGTGTTTATCTTATGATAGTATGAATCCTAGAATGTAGATCTTAGTGGTGTGCTTCTGTGTGGGATGTGCACATTAGGTCTTAGAAAACTAGCTTTTGTCTACATCGTTGTTGATATGTCTAGGGAAACATAATTGTGTAGAAAGGATACCATCGGGTAATAGTCTTCATACTACCTTGTCCCCTAATATGGTTGATCCACTCTTAATATATTTCACATGCACTTAGTGTACTCCTAAGGGTCATGTAATAGTCTTTATACTACCTTGCATGTGCGTTTGCACTATCGCATACTAGTAGACGACAATTCATTTAATTCCATTCATGCATTAGGAAAAAGTTACACAGGATCATCACAAGTGAACAAAGTAACAACACTAGAGAACAATTTTAGAAAGTAATACCATGATAATTAAATAAACACATATCTTTTACATATTATTATCATCCATTGAGTTTAGATTAAATATTTAGTTTAATAGCTAAAACCAAACCTCTCTCTAATTATATGATTTACTTGCTTTCTAAAAAATATAAAAATACAAAAATAATCTTCTCTCAACCCTTAGAATTATGTTAGACCATGATCAAGCCTTCCCAACCTATTCCTCGAGTGAACGATAAACAACCCCGAGTCTTGCCTATACTACACTACAACGATTAGGTGCACTACCTAGGAAGTTGTAAAACTTCTCGTGTAGAAGTCCTATGACGACCGCACATCATGATTGCATGAAATCTAGTTAATTATCCCTTTTTTTATTGCTTCTTGTTAATGGTGTGCCGTTGTAGGGGAATGATTTAGGTTTCAGATTCTATCTAACGTAGGTCTACTCACTAGATTCCTATCAAGTGAGATTTATTTTCTTGTCAATTAGCTTTCTCGTAGTCTATCTTATCTTTGTGTGTTTGTTTTGTAATATCCATTTGATTATTTAACTCTTTGTTATGGAGAGCGTGAATCCACCTAGCTTCGCCCTAGGAGCGAACCCTTTTGCCTTAAAAAAACAGAATTTAAATTATGGTTTAAGAATAATGGGAGTGTGGAGTCATTAGTTAGTTTAGATAATGAAATTGAGGAAAAACTTGAGGAAGAATAAGACGAATAGGATGCCTTAGAATACTTTGACACCTTCCCTACTAGAGAAGAGTTGGAGTACCATGAGTCTATATTAAAAAATCCTCGACCCTATTGGATTAGAGCTAAGATTAAAATAAGGAATTTGAATAACATAAAAATCGCATGCATGATTGGTCACTTCTTTAAGGAATAGGCTTACATTGATTTGGAATCTCCAATTAATGAAATGGTCTAGCTCAATATTATAGGATTATGGAGTGTAGGGTTTAGAACAAGAAAAAAACAACAAATCCTAATGAAAAATTTTACAATTTTGTGGAGAGTTAGAGGTATAAAGGTTTTGTGGGCTAATTTCGACTTATAATGGAATGATTTTTGTAGTTTATAAAAAGATACTAGTAGTGTCATTGATTCATTATCAAGTAGGGATCGTAATTAAGGGAAGCCGTTTGTGAAGGAATATGGAGCTTGTTTAAGATAGTGATGAAAGGAACGTCATGTTTGAAAAGGAGTAATAAAAGAATAACATATTAATATGCCTCATAAAATGGAAAGAATAAAAAAAATAGAGGCTTAAAATACCGATAACATACCAACTTACATTATAGAAAGTGATATGAAGTACCAAAGGACATTGTTAAAAGACATATGAGGATTCATTACTCGGATTGTATGAATTTATGAACTGAATATAAGCATGACAAAAGTATAACTAAAGCTATTCAATGCCTAATCAAGATGAAAAGAAAGTGTGAGTGACGAAGGAGGAGTCACGTAAGGAGTGTGACTTCGAGTCTAGCAACAAGAACTCGTAATAACAAAACGCTTATTGGGAGTCAACCCAATCTTTTATTTCAAGCATTTTAGAGTAGTCGTGTGCTATAGATCTTATTATTATGGGTTCTTAATATGTTTTGAAATATATGTATTATTGCATTGTTTGTCTTTAACCTCGCTTTTACTACAATCAAAGGTATTTTGCATGTAATAAGTGTAGGGAAAAATCTAGTTTCTAAAACCAAAATTATCAAACTGCGATAAATAAATAACTTAATTAATTCCCCTTTTTATGTTTAGTTTGTTTTTCAGTCATAAGTTGTACTAACCGTCCTTGTGGTTTATGCAGAATTTTTTTGCAGGAAATAATTAATAGGATATTTGTGCAAATTTTTTTCCAGAAAAACGGAACCACAAAAATTTTCACTAGTGTTAGAGACGACATTCACCACTGAGTATAATGGAAATCGCGATTTGTTTGAATTTTTAAAAAGTTATTTTTTTTAATTTCCAGTAGTTATTCTTGAGAAAACCACAATTACATTTAGTGTTAGGATTATAAAAAGGGTACGTCACTCACGGTTATTTACAATGTAATGTCAGGACTTGTAGTTTACTTACTTATATATTGTATACCCTTCACCCCTTCCTTAAGCTTACCATGTAATCTTCCTTCCCTATATAAGGAAGGATAGATGGAAGGGTGAAGGGTGGTGAAACACATTATTCTTAATCTAATATTGCTATCTTTCTCTCTCCCTCTCTTTCTCTCTCCCTCCCTCTCTCTCTCTCCCTCCCTCTCCCTCTCTCTCTCTCTCTAAGTTTCACCCACTCTCTCTCTCTTTCTCTAAACTTTAAGTTATCTTATGTTAATGATATAGTAATTAAATATTCTACAATTGGTATCAGAGCCATGAGATTATTTAGTGGTGTTTTATGTGTGTATTAAATCCTTTGTCACGTTTAAATTTGCGATTTACAGTGTTTGTAGTTATTTTTTTGAATAGGTTTAATGATTCAACTACAAAAGTTTGATTATCTATAAAAGCGTGTATCAAAAGTTTGGACCGCAGAAATGACTATATGTTGTCTTTTTACAAAAAGTGATTTACGAATCTAAAAAATCGAAATAAAATCGAAATAAGCCATTTGTGATTTAAGAAAACAAAATAAGTAGTTTGCGATTTAAGTGGAAAAGTGGTTTAAGTCATTTGCGATTTAAAAGGGGGTTACACAATTAGTCTAATCGATCTAAACAATCGTACGGACTTGGCAAGGTTATGTAACTTAACATTTTACAAAATTCGAATCTTGAAATATATTCTTGCGATTCGAGACTTGTGATTTATTTGCGATTTAGATTGAGGAAATAATTTTTGAGGTTTAAAATTTTACGAAATAGCAATTTGCAATTTAACATTTTGTGATTTAGCCTTGAAAAGTTATTACGGCATTTTGGGATTTTGCAAAAAGCGATTTAAATATTTGCGAAATACATTTTGTGATTTAAAGTTAAGTCGTAACTATAGTCTTTTTTATTCTCATTTGCGATTTAGAACTTCAAAAAAGCGAGTTAAGTGCAAACCAAATTTGCGATTTAATATCTTGTCAAGATCTGTAATTTAGCAATCCAATTTGCGATTTAATAAGAGAGTTTGTGGTTTAGCTTATTTCACTTAATAGTTGAGACTTTTAAACATCAAGACTTTACAGACTTAGAGGACTTTTAAACATCACAAGTAACATACTTAATCACTTAATCATTTAAAACAACAAAAACAACACAACATAACACTTCCTAATCATTGCAACAATCATTACTAATATCATTTCATAACAAATCAATTCATCAATGGCGACAATGGCTGAAAATGTTATTACTACGAGTGCTGAAAACTGACCCCCAATGCTTAAGAAAGGCATGTATGATAGTTGGAAGACGCGTATTTAGCTTTATATTAAATGAATGGATAATGGTGATATGTTAATTGATTCCATCGAATATGGTCCATTTCAATTCAAGAAGGAGATTACTATTCAAGGAGTTAACAGTGCTCCAAATCAGAAACGTGAACAAACACTGACAGATCTTTCTCTTGAAGAAAAGATAAGATACAGTTGTGATATCAAGGCTACTAACATCATTCTTCTTGGGCTACCAGTTAACATATACACTCTTATCAACCACTTTTAAACTGCAAAAGAAATATTAGATCGAGTCAAAGAATTGATGGAAGGCACGAAGCTGGCACTTCAAGAATGTAAGTCAAAGCTATATGATGAATTTGATACATTCACATCTGAGCTGGGAGAGTCAATTTACTCATACTACTGGAGATATGCTAAATTGATCAATGACATGAATATCATCAAGATGACTATGAAAAAGATTCAAGTCAATACGAAGTTTATGAATCATCTTCAGCCAGAGTGGAGTCGATTCGTCACAACTGCTAAGCAAGCCAAAGATCTGCACAATGTCATTTTTGATTAAATATATGCATTTCTCAAACACATTGAGAATGATGCAAAAGAAGTTTGAGAAATGAAACAACGACATCCGGATCAACTTGCTTTACTTGCTAACAACTACAATCCTCCTCCTCCATACAGTAGTCAGAGATCACATTATATTTCTCAACAAGTTGAATACCATCCACAACAATAGTATCAAACAAATCAATCATATCAACCAATCACACCATGAACTCAACAACAAATCATTCAGTCACCTTTACAACTAAGCTATAACCCACCAGTTGCTTAACCACAACAACCTGCACCGTCAACACAACTTGATTCAGAATTTGTCGTAACATCATTCCTACTAACTGATGATCCAATAACTAGTCTCAACAAAGCTATGATGTTTCTCAATACTGCTATGAACTCAAAATTTCCACCTACAAATAACCAACTCAAAACTTCGTCGAATCCAAGAACTCAAGCTACTGTTCAAAATGGCCGAGTTACTGTTCTGAACATTCAAGGACGTCAGTCTCAAGGTTATGGGGTTAATACTGGAAAGAGTCAAGCTATAGGAATGAGGGGGTACCAACAATGTTAGTGATGTGAATGAAAATCAAAAAAAGGTAATCAGGTGTTACAACTGCAAGGGTGAGGGCCATATTGCAAAACAACGTACTGCAAAGAAGAGAGTGAAGGATGCTGGATGGTTTAAAGAGAAGATGCTACTTGCTCAAGAAGAAGAAGCCGGTGTTATTCTCCATGAAGAACAATAAGATATTTTGGCTGACAAGTTAGAAGATATAGAGGACTGTGATGATCTTCAACAAGACACTGCATCAAACTTCAAGACAGACCATGTTGATGCATATAATTCAAATTGTGATGATGAAGCTAATGCAAGTGCAATTTTCATGGCAACTCTTTCTCTCGCAGGATCAATCAATGGAGCCACATTTGGTCCAACCTATGATTCAGACATACTCTTCGAGGTACCACATTATGACACTTATCATGAAAATGATGTGATTAACTCTGCTGTTCAAGAGACGAAATATAATGAACCTATTATTTCTAATAATGATACATATTATGAACTTACGAGTGACAGAAATGTTATCTCCTATGTTGATTATATGGTCACTATTGAAAATGATGCTGTCAATATACTCATCCTCTTGCATAAGATAATACTTCAATGATATTGTCGGTAATTGAACAAATGAAAGGTTAAGTAGAACAATGTAACACGGTAAATCACGAGGCTAAATGTGTGAATGAATCACTATCTAGTGAGCTTGAACGATATAAAGAAAAGGTCAAAGCTTTGGAAGAAAGACAAACTTCTAAAGCATTTTTAACACAAAGAGAAGAGCATTTAGACTCTCAAATGAGAGGAACAATTTTTGACCGTAATAAAAAAATAGAAGCTTTCGAAAAACAAGTAATTGT
>BQNB010060272.1:4806-36992 GCA_026074375.1 Tanacetum coccineum
TTCAGGGGACTTTGGACTATGGTTTACAGCTATTTTCATCTACTACTAACTCTTTGATTGCTTATTCGGATGCTGATTGGGCTGGTTGCCCAACTACACGACGATCTAATTCGGGGTATTGTGTTTTTCTTGGCAACAACTTACTCTCATGGTCCTCTAAGCGTCAGCCGACGCTTTCTCGTTCCAGTGCCGAGGCTGAGTATCGTGGTGTTGCTAATGCGGCTTATGTTTGTAGGCTCGGCCCATGTTGGGCTTAGGGTTATCTTTGTATTACTTGTATTTATACTCGACACTTTGTATGGTTTCATAATCAATATACACGGAACATTGTATCATCCTACAATATCCTTATATCGTAAGATTTTACCTAATAAATAAAATTCAGCGTGAGGATGAACCGCCTAGCTTAATTGACTAGGTTTCAAACCTCTAAAAAATCTTGTGTTGTTTGTTTATAAAGGGGCATATTTTATTCGACTTGCCCCGGGTAGAGGTGCGCAAATCAGTTAACCAGTTCGGTTCGGTTTGAGTCAAACAGGAACCAGTTTCAGTCAACAGGAAGCCGAAACCAGTTCGGCACGATACCTGAACCGGTTTGGAACGGTTTGGGTATCGGTTCATTGGCCGAACCGGTTTGCGTTTTGGAACCGGTTCGGTTCGGTTAAACCTGTTAAAAACCGGTTTGGTCTAGTTGTGGTTATTTTTTTTTTTTTATTTTTTTTTTTTTTTAACTATAGGAAATAACATAACCGAATTACAAAGACGTCGTGATGACAAGAACGGTTTGCAGTTTATATTTTTTAAACATATAGGAAAATACAACATATAGGAACTTACAACATAAAGAATTACTAAATATAAACTCGTAGTATGTGTTGTTTGGTCCGGGTTTATAGTATGTTTCCGTATTTTTTTTTTGTGAATTGGACCCTCCAGCTCCATCTGGGTTTGTCATTTTCTGCCCGATTCTGCTCAAACATATAATCACGAGGTGGTCTTCAAACGCGCCGTCGCTACTTGATCTAACGCAATTATTGATCGCGTTGTTGAGTTGGCTTCATTCCAAAGCACATCGTCATTAAGACACCCTTCTTTCAACGTCCTAGGGCAGTTCACGTGGAGTTGTGTGCTGTCTACGGCCTATGAGCGTCATAAGTGGTCCTTTAAACACATACACATCTCTAAGGACTCTGCAGTTAGCTTGTTTCTCAGGATTGACAAAAATCCTCTACCTTGTTGAAAATGCTTGATTAATGCTACCGAAGAAGCTTGGACACATAATATATCCAGGGCATGCGGGATAGAACAGGAAACTGATTTTCCTTCGTTTTCCAAAACCCCTATATACATCATAACGATTCTTCCGTCCTTGGGCTGAAGTACCTCTCACAAAATCTGTTTTGATATATTGCTCTATCCTCAGAGGACATTATAGGATCACCCTTGCCTTCTTTTGTTTATGTGGGTTAACCCCGTTGTACATACGAGATAAGGTTCACGACTCTTTTGGGATGAAGAACCCTCAGGTTGTTGATGAGTCTGGTGCTACATATTTCGTATAATACATATTATACAATCTTGGAAAGTTCATGAATTAATCTAAGGACCTAGTGCAAACCTATCATCGGCAATCTCCAAGTCCTACTTTATATTTTCAATCAATAGTCTACCCAAGATACATTAAAACATGGATATTTGAAAGCCGGATGCACAAGTAATTATTGGTGGCAATGTTTTCAAAAATACTTTCTAGTTTTTATCTTAATAGGTTTAAAACCATACTTGACAACACCCCCCCTCAAGTTCTACATCAGATAATTACAACTTATGAAAAAATCTGTTGCAAAACCAATGGAGATTAATTGGGTTAGTAAACCCCCGACAAAAAACACCGTAGCATTTTGAAAACGCAAGTAATGGGTTTAACATTTCAAATTACGTCCCCAATATTCATACGCGGAATATTTTTTTAACTTCTACCATTCTTGCCTGACCAAATTGTCATGAAAATGGGGACTCTCAACGTTATTTGCTGTTTTCAAACCCACTTTCGAAAATTTCAAAATTTTGGAGTTCAATCGTTTTTGTTTTTTCAATGTCCCAATTTGGGTAATAACAGGTTATTCTGCATCGTGACAATTTTAATATACCGTTCTTCAGGTTTTTCACACAGATTTGAAAACATCTTTTAACATTTGTTTGAAGCCTCTTTCATTTTGAATTACACTATGGGGACTTTAAACTCTGACAACAAGTTAATGATGTGTGCAACCCAACGACTATGATAAAAAGTCTACCCCCATTGGTGGGTGTTGTATTTTAATCCTAGTGTATCATGGGCCGATGTGTAGTTGTGCATTGTCCAAAGTAATTGAACAAAAATTTTATCTTTTACACCATTAACCGACAAAGACTTTTTCTATATCATATATTTCAGTTTTTTACCGGTAGTGCTCAAGACGAAAACTCTTCGAACGAATGACCCGCTTCATCATTTGCCAAGAATCTAGGTTCAATCAATGTGCGGTACCACACATGTAAGAAACCCGGGGCAAATTATGAGGAGGGACCATATGTCCGGTGTTAGGTGACCATTAGTATTTAAGTTAGCACAACATCAATTTGTTGCTCTGTTTAGCCGCTACCCATAATTCATAGCATCACGTTTAAGGGTTAGAACGACTTACATGAGTGTAGCGCGGTTGATATGTGTTCTGGACACTTCTCGTTGTCTGTTCGTTGTCGAAGTGGTTAACTGGTAACCCTCTTGAATCACCCAAACCGCAAATTGTTCACGTTATAGTAATCGGATTGTACATGTCGAAAACTTTGCCCATCTCGGCCCCCATTTTTTTTTTCGGGTCGTTTGCCCGCTTAGGGTTCTGATTCTGCTGAGCCTTGAGTATTCACAAATGAGGACTGACTAATCTGATTCTTCAAACGTCGTATTGGAACTCAACCGCAAAGACAATGAAAGCAGAACTTGCATTGTGCTTTTTTATTGACCGATCTTTTTTTCGGGTCAATAATGCACATGTTGTAGTCTTTCCAAAATTATTGGTTATTCGATTGGTTTTGTACGATTTCACGGATTTGCAGGTGCACTTGATGAACAACACAGGTAGTAGCTGGCAGAGTCGGATTCACTTGCATTGAGGTGGATATGTTTTTTTTTTGTTCTTAAGAAAGATTTGTATCGAAGGATTGATAGTTGTGTAATAGTTGTAATATAACTCCTTATTTCTAGAATACGGAAAATCTGCTATTCTATCCAGTTATCCACAAGAAAATCTATATGGATAAGAAAATCTGATAAAGTAAATTCCCGGGACCCACTTTTATCCAAAAAAAATCGGTTCGGTTCCAAACCGGTTCCAAAAACCGGTTCGACAAACCGGTTCCAAAAACCGGTAGTCAAACCGGTGGAATCCCAAAAATGTCGAACCGGTTTCAAACCGGCGGTTTGACCAGGAACCGGAACAGGTTCGGTCAAAACCGGTTTTGACCGGTTCGGTTCCTCGGGTTCAAACCGGTTCCGGTTCGAAAACCGGTTTATTTGTGCACCTCTAGCCCCGGGCATTAAAAACCTCAGGACCGGCCTTGCGAGTAAATAGGGGTAATTTCATTTCCATTTTAATTTTCTCCGAATATCATATTAGGTATTACAAATGAAGAAATTTAGAATATCATGAATTGCTAGAATAAAGAAAATTAGAATGCCTTTAAAATTTGAGAAACTTTAATTTGGAATTTTTTTTATAAACTTTTTTTCTTGTTATTGTTGTATTTTTTTTTTCTTGTTGTTTTTGTTGTAATTTCTAAATTAAATGAAATCCGTCACTAGGGGTGTTAATCGGATCTGGTTTTCGGGTTCGGGTCAATTCTGTCGGGTCAAAGCCGAGTCATGGTTAAATTTTCATACCCGAACCCGACCCTATTAGAACTCGGGTTAGTCGGGTTCGTGTCAGTTCGGGTCGGGTCAACCCAAATATGAGTAAAATGTAATAAAATTTCTTTTTTATACTTGTTAAATAGATATTTTATAAAATTTATAATAAAAAAATAAAAAATATTTATTTGGGCCAATAAGGTCGACTCGAACCCGACCCAAGTCACCAAAATTTTCCAACCCGATACCTAAACCTATTTTGTATACGGGTTACTCGGGTTTACCTTGAATAACCCGATTTTTTTACCCGAATTGGCTTAATCGGGTCCGGACCTGGTTTTTTGACACCCCTAGTCGTCACCCCGAGTAACCGGACCGGACCAACGGATTCAACCGTGAACCGGAGTCGCCATCGGTTCAGCTAGCCAATAAAAGTCGTCCGAAGACGAACAGGAGAGGACCCCGTCGGAACCGATAAAATCGGATGAACCGAGCCTCACCGAGATCAAACTCTTTTTATTTCTCTGATTAATCGTCACAAGGTACCCCGCCGCAACTCGCGGGTACCCTGCTAGTTGTTGGTAATATATGGATGCAATACGGCCTCACTCGTGTTTTATTTTTTAAAACTTAGAGTTTTGGCCTTTGGGTACATGGCTTGGCATACCCGCCAGTTATGTGAGTAAACGTTCAATTTTTACACACTATTTATATTTTATCAAAAAACACATACTTATTATCAAAAAATTCTATGACTTGTATAATAAAGTATACAAGGAATGCAAAGACATTCTAAAAGAAAGATGTGTTTTGTTTGAAACATTTCTAAAAGATGAATCTTGGAAAGATTACGAGATTTATAATGATTAGTTTGACTTGGCGGCAAAAATACAACGATTATGTTTTTCTTTTCGTGTACCGGTTTTTTTAGTTTTTGTATTGTTTTTAAAATTTCGTATGTTTTTTTAGTATTGTACCTTGTATTTTTATTTGAATAGATGCAATTTAGTTAGTTTGAAAAATGAAAGAAAAAATGGTGGGTTTTTAAAGGTGAAACATGCTTAAGCCATGAAAAAGTGGGTATTTTGATGTGTGAGTGAGTTCAGTGATTAGCCTGATGTGGCGTTAAAGTGTCAAACTGGCTTGAATCCGCCCATGTCGCGGTACCTAGTGCTTTTAGTGTGAAAAATATATGGGGTTGGTTATTGGTATACCTCCAAGAGTGTTGCCAATATCCACCGAAAATTTTTCTTTTTTTTAATTTTTAATTTTGTTTGTATTATAAAATTATAAAATAAAAAAACCGGAACAAAAAATATAAAGTTTCATAAGTCAAAAAGTAGTAAAACATGAAAAATACGAGTGTGAAAATGTCTTCTCCTATTAAATATATAAGTAAAACTGCCAAAAAAATGGGAAATAGAAACTATAAAATTTTACAAATTAAAATTGTATAATGTAAAAAATACAGAATAAAAAGACATAAAAACTGTTTTTTCTTTTTTCTGTTAACGGAACGAGTATTAAGAGGAGTACAAATGGTAAAAAAAGGCTAGTGGGGATACTAATAGTATCAAACAAAATATATTTTGAAAGTGCATACGTGTGGGTGATGATTAGAAGGGCATGGTGGCACACGAATGGCTAGTAATTTGCACATTCGAATTTTTTATTAGGACACTCACTGTACAAGCAGTTAAAGCACACTGTACAAACATGTAATGAAAAGAAAAAAATGTCCCAATAAAAAAAGGAGTGTGCAAATCAATTCCCCACACCGATGCCACGTTTCTAGAAGTTAACTGAAAAAAATGGACCACTTGGATTTTGGCCTGATAAAGGCGGGTTTGGCCGGGTCTTGTCCGGATATAGCCGGGTCTTGGACGGAATGGACGGTCGGGCCGGGTTTTGGTCGAATAAACACGGGTCTATCCGGGTCTTGTCCGGATATAACCGGGTCTTGGCCGGAATAGACGGGTCAGGCCGGATTTTGGTCGGATAAACCCTGGTCTTGTCCGGATATGGCCGGGTCTTGGTCATATATAACCGCACATAGCCGAGTCTAACCGGATAGCCAGGTCTTTGCCGGATATAGTCGATTTTTTTTTGGGTAACCATGTTTTCCGCTCTTTAGGCTGACTAATCCACGGGTTTGAACCCCCCGCCACACAGACTCAACCCAGGTAAAGCCCTCCTTTTTTAGGAGGTTGGCGTGGCCACTTCAGAGTTGTTTGCATCTAGCAGGAATCGAACTTGGGACCTCACACCTTTTAGTGTGATTCTTGCAAGTCCTTTTACCACTAGGCCACCCCTAGGTGGTTATATAGTCGAATTTTGTGCATATAGTGGTCGTTTACATATATGAAGACATGACTAGATTCAAAAGAGTGTTACATATCAAGACGATCAAGAGTTTATCTGGCCATCATTCTTTACCCGGTGGAATAGAAAGGTATAACTTCCAAATTACATTAGAAAAGTAGTAATTTTTACAGTGACAAGTATTGAAGTAATTAATGTCATGGTTTGTTTATATATTAAGAGTCTCCTTAGCTTGTAAATCACTAGTAGCAAATGAGCGATGCAGTCTCCGTTTGGACTTTGTTCAAGTACACAAACAAATTAACAACATACTGGCTTTTATTTTTCTTTTGTACTGTACTGAGGCGGTTTGGCAATGGTAAGGTTTAATGATAGATATAAGGGACTATAAACAGTGACAAATTCAAACTATATTTACTTTGTCACAACTCTTTTCAGAAGTTATCTGAGCTCAAACAGAATATTCACAACAATGTGCCAAATTCATGGCGTCATAACTAACAAGCCACGCAAGCGCCAAGTTTATCATTTGCCAATTTATACCATTTAAAATAAAGCATCCTTACATATATGAGCGACCATATTCTCAACTCGTAGCTTAACGATGGTAATAAAAACAGTGCTAAGCAATCCCTTTACCCTCCGGTACCTTACCCTTGGATATGGGTGAGACTTTCTACATCCTAGCTTCCTATATCCCGCTTCGGGTGGATTGACTGTTGTTGTTGTGATACATATAGAATTAGATGAATACAGTAGCAAAATTGTGATCTTGGTCCCAAGTTTAATTCTTACAGACATTTCTTTTTGAATACTTGTGTAGAAATTTGGTTTTTACTTGAACTTGAACCTAAAGCGATCCGGTTGTTCACTGAACCATAAGCATAATTAAGTATAATTAAAGTTATAACTGTATGTTTGAAACAAGGTTATAATTCATTTCTTTGGATGCCAAACTTAAGCGATCCCAGTTTTAATCGAGGCATGAAATTAAAGAGTGTGACAGATATATTCAAGAGTCTTTTTCTTAGATAAAAACAAAGTTACTATATGACTACAAGACTGGACAAACTTGTATTCATCTAAAGAGTAGACTATTTTGTACGTTGTTGGTAATCGGTTGAAATGGCATTCCTTATGCCGTTATTTAAGTTATAAGAAAGGAATCGAATGTGCAAGCAGACTACTTTAAGTTTACCCAGAAAACGTCCCATATAAAAGGTATAATATATAATTTTTAAGATAAGATGTTACTTGGTATGACCGCAATTTAGGCTTGTTGATGAGCCCGCTATCTATAAATGAGAACTCACTTTACCTTACAATGCATTCAACATACCTGTCGAAAGATACACACATTAATATATAGAAAATGAAGAGCTTCTGCTTACTTGTTCTCATGGTTCTACTAGCCGCATCTTCATTTTAAATAAAGGCTCAGACTTGCAAACCAAGTGGTGGTATCACGGGGAAAAAACCACCGGCAGGACAGTGCAACCGTGAGAATGACTCAGATTGTTGTATCCAGGGTAAGTTCTATACCACGTACACATGCTCACCTCCTGTGACGGGTGGTACTAAAGCTACACTTACACTTTAACAGTTTCCAAAAGGGTGGTGGTCCATCAGCGTGTGACGAACACTACCACTCAGATGACACACCAGTTGTCGCACTATCAACTCGATGGTACAAGGGAGGGGATAGGTGCCACAAGTATATTACGATAAATGGAAATGGGAGGAGCGTGAAGGCAATGGTTGTGGACGAGTGTGACTCTACTATGGGTTGTGATGCTGATCATGACTATCAACCCCCTTGTCACAACAACATTGTGGATGCATCAAAGGCAGTTTGGAAAGCCCTAGGGGTATCCGAGAATAACTGGGGAGATTTGAATATTACTTGGTCAGAATGATTGCATACACCGTCTTTAAACATGTAAAACTATAGTTGTCCTGCTGTATTATCTGTTCTTGTAAATGTAACACGTGAAACTATATATATGTGACTGAATATGCTATTCCATTATATCAACACAAAAGCATGCGATGTATCAACACAAAAGCAAATGTCAATAAGAATTGGTCAAAACTTCATTATGAACCATGAACAGCAAGAACAGTAAACAGCAAACAGCTAAAGAAAAGATAACCATCAACAAGCATCCAGGTATGCAACCGACTCGTACAACTTATCAGTAACACTTGTGCGTATCATCATCGTTTAGTCTGCAACTCTAAATTTAACCACTGAAAGTATACAGCAAACTAAACTCTTGGAATTCTGAGATATTCATATAACTGAAAATGCCAGAGATTCTTTTTCACTTGGAGTTTAACACTAAGGTCGTTAACCTTGTATTTAGCTTTATAAATAAAGTTAACCATATTACAAAGAATAGACTGTATAAGAAAAATATGCATTCTATCGACTTAAACCCTTGATTATCCAGAGACGTAGGTACTACCAAGTCCGGGGAGTGATTACGGTAAGTGGAAATTTAGTTTTGAAGTCTACAAGAAGCCAGTCGAACTGATGAATATTGGGTGTGTTAAAGGGATAAAGCTTTTCTGATTTGTGGGAAAAAATAACTAGGTAGAAGGTGAAGTATATTCAGAACTGCACCAAAAGGCGATTGACTTAAACGTTTAACGAATAAGCATTTTATGCCGGACGTTATAACATCTTTAAATAATAGCAACTACGAAATCTTTGAATGAAGGCTTCGAATTGTCAGCCATATGCACTCAAAATATTTGTAAGTCATAAAATAACTTGTAGATTTGATGCTAGACTAAACTATCCAAAAAAAACTATATTTACTTTTCAGAAGTTATCTGAGATCAAACAGATAGGTCACTAACAAAGTGCCAAATTCATTTTTGAATTACATGGCGTCATAACTAACAAGCCACGAAAGCGCCAAGTTAATCATTTGCCAACTTGTAGCTTAACAATGGTAACAAAACAGTACTAAACATACAGGATTAAATGCCGGAAGTTTTTCTCGAAGCAATCCCTTTACCCTCGGGTACTTTACCCTATATGCGGGTGAGACCGTCTACATCCTACCTTCCTATGCCACATTTTGGCAGGATTGGTTATTGTTGTGAAATATATATAGGATTATATGAATACAGTAGCAAAAATATATTGTCGAAAGATACACACATTAATATATAGAAAATGAAGAGCTTATGCTTACTTGTTCTCATGGCTCTACTAGCCGCATCTTCATTTGAAATAAAGGCTCAGACTTGCAAATCGATCAAGCCCAAACGCTCGCTGATTCCGCCGTCCGGAACACAGCAGGCGAAGGGAGCAAGCAGATGGCGACTCTCGATACTTGCCAGAGGACAAGCTCCGGGAGATTTGTGAGAAACACTACAACCAAATCTTACCCATCATGACGGATAAGGTCCACAAAGAAAAGCTTCAGGGTGTGCAAACACGCCTAATCTACGGCGAAAGCTCACTTCGAAATTCGCAAACACGGGAAGAAACTCAATTTTGAAGAGTCAGAGTCGTGCGAAAAAAGGAGGAGACCCAAGAAGAAGAGAAAACCAAGCCCGGCCACTGCGTCAAGGGACACACGTCCCTCGCAGAACACGAGTGTATTCTCCAGGCTAAGACGTGAAGGAGATAAACCGATCCGTCGAAGAAGCCCGGTAAGCGTTACGGTGTTCACCAGGCTAGGCCATAAAGACGGAAATGTCTTCACACGTTTAGGTGAAAGAAAAAAGAATGTACACTCATGGTTAGGACCAGAGGTCGCACCACGACGCAGGCACGCGAGTGAAAGAAGGAGTGTCAGTTCGAGCAGGTCGACGGAAGACCCAAATAGTAGAAGGAAAGACGGAAGAAGTCTTATTCGAAGTTACGTCACATGCTCAAGTGAACGTCAAAGAGAAATCGAAGAAGAATGGGACGCCGCTGACCGTGCGAGCCGCAAGCAACCTACTCGGACGATATAATTCCCGGCCTAAGAAACGTTGGTCAAACGGTGAAGACGACCTGTCCCTGTCCCAACCCTGACTGTGCGAAGAAACTAGATCTGGTACTTCGAAGTCCCGAAGAAGACTCGCATGCCGACTAATGTCAAAACATACGACGGGACGGGGGATCCAGAGGACCAACTAAAAATATTTGATGGAACGATGGGCAATGCCCACCTGGTGCCACATGTTCAACTCTACGCTTATTGGCTCAGCCAGAGTGTGGTTCGACAAGATCCCGCCGGAATCCATTGGTAACTATGAAGTACTACGGAAGGCGTTCCTAGGAAACTTCTCGCAACAAAAGAAATATATTAAGGACCCCGTAGACATCCATCATATTAAGCAAAGGGAGGGAGAGTCTACAGAAGCTTTCATGGAAAGGTTCAAAGTAGAAAGCATGCATGTCATGTTGGTCCGAATCTTTGATTTGTTGGATTCAAAAGAATTAAACGCAAATAGTTTTATAAATTGTAATAACTTGTCTATACAAATTCTGTCATCAATCTAAATGTTACAGGAATTCCTATCTATATATAGAAAACTAAACGGTGTGTTTGAACCGTTGTGATGGTTCGTGAATAACTGCTTTGGCAGTTATTTGACAGTTATTTAACTGTCAAAGTGGCGGTTTGGGTTGGGTTGCTGTTTTGCCCCGTTTGACCCATGTTTGGGATTACTGGCTGGGTCGTGACCCAATATTCTCCTCCCTAATCTCAAACATTGCTCCGTAGATTCTTTAGTCCGATGAGTTGTCTCATGGTTAAGAATTTGATCCTTGGAAGTGCCTTCGTGAGTATGTCTGCCTTCTGGTATTCTCCATTTACAAATTCGACTTGAATGTCTTCTCTTTCAATGCATTCTCTGATGAAGTGATATTTCGTGTCGATGTGTTTGCTTCGTCCGTGAAATACTGGATTCTTCATAAGTGCTATAGCAGACTTGTTGTCAACTTGTATTGTAACCTTTTCTTCTTGAGAATGTGTGAGCTTGCTTAGTAACCTCTTTAACCATAATGCTTGTGTTGCTGCTGCTGTTGCTGCAATGAACTCTGATTCACATGATGATAATGCTACAGTGGCTTGTTTTTGTGTACTCCAGCTGATTGGTGATTCTCCATAGTAAAATATAATGCCGGTAGTTCCTTTGCCTTCTTGAGTGTTGACTCCGTAGCTACTGTCGCTGAATCCATGTATCTTGTTTCCTCCGTTATGTTTGTAGGTGATTCCATAATCTTTTGTTCCCTTTACATATCGTAGTACTTGTCTTATGGCTTTCATGTGTTGTTCTCTTGGTTCTTGCATAAATCGACTAAGTAATCCTACAGAATAACTTAAGTCGGGCCTTGTGTGAAGTAGGTATCGTAAGCATCCAATTAAGCTTCTATATTCAGTTGAGTTGACCATTGTTCCTTCTGTAATCTTTGTTAATCAAGTGCCTGGATCCATTGGTATTAATGTCTCGTTCAGTCTATCATTTTGGCTTCCTTTAGGATTTTGCTTGCGTATGCTGATTGCTTTATAGATATGTCACCATTGGTCTGAGTGACTTCTATGCCTAAGTAGTAGGCTAATAATCCTAAGTCGCTCATTTCGAATTTTTCTTCCATTTGAGCTTTGAAATTGTCAATTTCTTCCTTTGGTGTGCCAGTGATGATTAGATCATCTACATAGACTCCTATTAGCAGTATTGAGTCTTTTGATCTCTTGGTGTAGATTGCTTGCTCCAGTGCACATTTCTTAAAATCTAGAGATTTCAAGGTGTTGTCTAGTTTTATATTCCAAGCACGTGGTGCTTGTTTTAGTCCATATAGCTTTAATAAGCCTATAGACTTTTCCTTGGTCTTGTTTCTTTATGAAACCTTCAGGTTGTGTGACATACACTTCTTCCTTTAAATCTCCATGTAGGAAAGCAGATTTTACATCAAGGTGATGTACTTCCCATTTATTGTTAGCAGCTATGGCAAGTAGTAGGCGTATTGTTTCCATCCTAGCTACTGGTGCGAAGACTTCTTCAAAGTCTATGCCATGCTCTTGTATGTAGCCTTTTGCTACTAGTCTTGCTTTATGCTTGACTATATTTCCATTTGCATCTCTTTTGGTCTTGAATACCCATTTTAAGCCTATTGCTTTATGTCCTTTGGGTAGATTTGTTAACTCCCATGTATTGTTTCTATTGATGGAGTCTAATTCGACCTTCATTGCTTCGATCCATTTTTGATCGGTTGATGCTTCCTTGTAATTCTTAGGTTCGTCTTCAGCTAGTAGTAATTCCTCAGTGTTCTCGTATAGATCATTAAGTGTTCTAAAACCTCTTAATGGTGTATGGTCAAAGTGTGAAGGGGTGTTTATGACTTGAATTGAGTCATTGTCACTTTGATAGTAAGATGGTGGTGAGTTGATGGGTGTGACTTGGGAATTTGTTTCTGAAGATCTTGTAGATGGTGTGTGAAGTGGTTGAGTTTCTTGGTGATGCATAATCATCATTATCATTATTTGGAAATTCATTATCTTCTTCTAGTGGTTGAATTTCATGATCATGATGTTCAAGATTTTCTATTCTGAAATCTGTCCATTCTGGTTCGTTGTCAGTATGCTCACTCATGTAATCCTTCCAATCCCATGTTTCATTCTCCTTGAACTTCACATCTCTACTAACACATATCCTTTGTGTTATTGGATCAAATAAGCGATAAGCTTTTGATCCTTGTTCGTTTCCTAGGTATATCATTTTAATACTTCTGTCGTCTAGTTTCGTCAGATGTTGTGTTGGTACCTTTGCATATGCTATGCATCCGAATATTCTTAAGTTTCCTAAATTTGGTTTTCTTTGCTTGATAGCTTCATATGGAGTGATGTCCTCTAATGCTTTTGTAGGGACGTTGTTTAAGATGTATATGGCATGTCTGACAGCTTCAGCCCAAAAATTTTGTGGCATGCTGGTTGCTTTCATCATGCATCTAGTTGTGGACATGATTGTCCTGTTTCTTCTTTCTACAACTCCATTTTGTTGTGGCGAGTAGGGTGCAGTTAGTTGCCTTGCTATACCATTTTCCTTACAGTATTGCATGAATTCATTTGAAGTGAATTCTCCTCCTCGATCCGTTCTGAATATTCTAAGTGATGTTCTTAATTCATTTTCTACTGACTTCTTAAATTCTTTGAAGGTGTCGAAAGCTTGATCTTTCGTGTTTAAGAAGTATGCCCACATATATCTTGAGTAGTCATCTACTAGCAAGAATATGTATTTCTTTCCAGATGGTGTAGGTGGTGTAATTGGTCCACATAAATCTCCATATACTAAATCTAAGGGTGATGTAGATCTAGCTTTAGTTTTCTTAGGAAATGGTGCTCTATTGTGTTTTCCAATTAAACAAACGTCGCAAACTTGTGTTGTATGTTTAATGGTAGGTATTCCATGAACTAAATTTCTTTGAGCCATTGTTTTTAATGATTCAAAGTTCAGGTGTCCTAGTCTTGCGTGCCATAACCATGTGTCTTCTTTTAAATTTGCTAATAAACAGACTGGTGTACCTATCTTTAGGTTTGTCTTGTAAAGTCTGTTACTTTGTCGAGTGACTTTCATGAAGATTTTATGATTCATGTCATAAAGTCTTACAGCCAATTTCAGTGAATTGTCCAAGACTAAATAAGTTGCTTTTTAAGTCAGGAATGTAATATACTTGTGATATGATCCTTTGTTTCTTATCATCACATTCTATGACTATTGAGCCTTTTCCTTTTATTTCTATTATGAACATCTCCAAATCTTTCTTATACCACTTCATCCTCACCTAGATTCTCTTGAAGTGTCTCCCTAACTCCGGTCATGTGATTACTAGCTCCATTGTCTAAGTACTAAGGCTAATCCATATTCGTCTCTTACATTGGTTTTCGTGTAGCGAGATTTCTTGTCATCAACCTATAGTTTTTTTTTTTTTTTTTTGTGCTGGCCATTAATGAGGTTGGTTAAAATTCTTCTTCAACTAGGTAGATTGCTCTTTGGATTTGTCCTTAAAGGACATTTAGGTGCAATGTGCCCTAATTTCTTGCATTCATTAATTTGCTAGTATCATAATTTGACCTTTTGAAGTTATTTCTATTATAACTTCTATGAGAGTTTTCTTCTTTCCTCTCTTCCTTAAAGTTCTCATGGTTTCTACCTTGTGAGAATCTAGGTTTTCCTCGTCCTCTTCCTCTAAAATATTTTCCTTTATTCTCATGTCGTGTGAACATTAGTTTATCATGATTGTCCACTTGTTTGCCTTTCTTAAACTTAATCCTTTCTTCATAAGTCTTAAGTCTACCAATTGCTTCTTCTAGAGTCATTTCGTCTAGATCCGAGTATTGTTCTATTGACGCAACTATTTGCAAATACCTATCTGGTACAGCATTTAATAGTTTACGTACTAGAGTTTGATCTTCAATTGTGTGTCCTAAGTTGGCTGCTTTATTACAAGGTGTTAGTTTTACGTGTGAAGTTTCTATTTGTTTATCCCTGCCTTATGGTGTAACATCTCAAAATCAGATTTGAGTGTTTGCAACCTAGCTTGTTGGACTCTCTCTTCTCCTATGTGCCTAATTTTCAAGGCATCCCAAATGGCTTTTGCAGTTTTGTGTTTAGTGATTTGAAGTTGTTGTTCTTCTGGTAAGGCTTGATAAAGGAATGCAATAGCAGTTTTATCTTTTTTATTATCTGCTTGGGTTTTATCGTCGGGTTTTATTGTTTCCCATAAACCGTTTGCTTCGAGGATAATTTGCATTCGAATTGCCCATAGTGAGTAATTCGAGGGTTTTAAAATTGGACATTGGAATTGTGGTGTACTTGTAGTACTTACTTCCTTTTTGGAAGTGTCTCCAGTTTCTTTTGTCATATCTCTAAGATATATGATACACGGAGTCATTCACCCTGACTCGTTTAATCCAACCATCAGCGCAGCTCGTGTAAACAACACCTTGTTTTGGGTCATAAACGATATCTTCAGTGTTGGTCCGAATCTTTGATTTGTTGGATCCAAAAGAATTAAACGCAAATAGTTTTATAAATTGTAATAACTTGTCGAAAACATTACATGTTTCGTCCCTATGGTTTATACCAACATCAAGTTTCATCCCTATTTTATTTTAAATACACTAGGCGTCCCTAATTTTGAAACTTGTAACGCTGGCCGTCCCTATTTTGGATGGTTGTTAAATTTTTTCGTTAAGTCTATTTATTGGAGGGGTAGTTTCGTCTTTTCATTATATTATATTAAAAAACTCATTCTTTCTTTTTATTTTTTTTCCTTTTCTCCTTATATCTATTTTTTATCGTTTTCTCCTCATATCTTTTATCTTTTTCTCTCCTAACAACAACCACCTCAGCCCAACGATCAATCACCTTCGTCCACCGCTGTCAACCACAACCGACAACCTCCTAACCACCGGCCTAACACCCACCCACTAACCCTTCAACAAATTTCTTCAATCTAGAAAAAAAATCCCTAAACCTTACAACCCCTATCATCTATCTTGGCTAACATTTTCAACTCTTGAACAAAACTAACCCACACCCTGTTTTCAAATCTGGCGAATACAAATGCTTGATCACCTCATCGATTACGTCACCCTCCCTACCACATCTAAAGTCATCAAGAAACCTCTTAACCGTCAACAAATTGCCGTTATCTTCAACCCCATGGCCTTCCTTGAAGCCGTGAACATACAGTTCCCGTCTAATTCCATGTCACCACCATGAATCAGCCTCAACACTTCTGCCACGTCAGCACCTAACACGTCAGCATCATCTTTGTTGTTTTTTTCTTCGATAGGATGCCTTTGGATTAGAGATTTTTGAGATGGGTGTTTTGGAAGGGTTTCAGACCTGACACGTCATCTCATGAGGACGTCGATCCAAAAGGTGCCACGTCAGGATGGATTGAGTGGATGAATTTGAGATGGGTGTTTTGGAAGGGTTCCACACTGACATGCCTAAATTAGTGGATGAATTT
The DNA here is from genome assembly GCA_026074375.1 of Tanacetum coccineum. Lineage (NCBI taxonomy): Eukaryota > Viridiplantae > Streptophyta > Magnoliopsida > Asterales > Asteraceae > Tanacetum > Tanacetum coccineum. The sequence continues at coordinate 21,003 of BQNB010060272.1, forward strand.
GAAAACAAAAATATGGGTTGTGATTGGAATAAGGTGAATTTGGTGATGGTAAAGGTTGATTTGATTGAGTTTGAGGGATTAAGAAACGCCTAATTTGTGTTTTTGGAGGTTTCAAAGATTAGGTTTGATGAGAAAGAGAGAAATGTGTATGTAAGAGAGAAGAGGGAAATGGGGTTAACAGATAGATGATGGAGGAAGTGATGAAGTGGGTGGAATGAAAAAGACGAAACTACCCCTCCAATAAATAGACTTAACGAAAAAATTTAACAACCATCCAAAATAGGGAAGGCCAGCGTTACAAGTTTCAAAATTAGGGACGCCTAGTGTATTTAAAATGAAATAAGGATGAAACTTGATGTTGGTATAAACCATAGGGACGAAACATGTAATTTTTTCTAACTTGTCTATACAAATTCTGTCATCAATCTAAATGTTACAGGAATTCCTATCTATATATAGAAAACTAAACGGTGTGTTTGAACCGTTGTGATGGTTCGTGAATAACTGCTTTGGCAGTTATTTGACAGTTATTTAACTGTCAAAGTGGCGGTTTGGGTTGGGTTGCTGTTTTGCCCCGTTTGACCCATGTTTGGGATTACTGGCTGGGTCGTGACCCAATATGTCAATGGGGCGCCAGAATGCATGAGAATATATGGGTTCATGCACGACATCACCAATCCGAATTTGATCAAAAAGTTGAATGACAACATCCCCAAGTCTGTAGACGAAATGATAAACGTGACAACAGCCTTTTTAAAGGGAGAGGTAGGAGCAGCCAATCAATCAAGGAAGAAAATCCAGCCGTGGAGAAACCACGAAACAAACCACAAACCAAACTTCGACAAACGGCTAGATTTCAAAAGTCAGCACAAAGAGGCGGCAAGACCAGGTTCACACCTGTCACAAAAACCCAAAGGAAATTCTGGCAATGGAGACAATAAAGTTCAAAGCACCGCCACCATTGAAGCGGAAGGAGAGGGGCATCTTATCCATTGCATGTATGTAGATGGAGGATCAGCCTCAGTCTCAGAAGTGCTATACGAACCACACCGATGCCACGTTTCTAGAAGTTAACTCAAAAAATGGACCTCACTGAGAGAGGTACATATCGGGGTGTACAGACCTTACAGTAACATGACACGTGTACAATATGCCTATTGAGCATGAGCTGGCAATTTACCTCATATCCATTTCCCGAAAACCTTATCACATTACTCCCTCCGTCCTATAATTATAGTCCACGTTTCCTTTTTGGTTATCTTAAATTAATTGTCCACTTCTAAAAATATATAAGTAATTTAGATTAAGTTTACTAGATCACCCTCACTTGATGTTATTATTACAAACTTCAAATAAGTTATAAATTAATTGGTTAATGGTAAAAGTGTCATTGTGCAAAAAGTAAGAGAGAGAAAGCTGTAATAATGACGTTTTTCTTAAACTACGTATTTTTTGTCAATGGACTATAATTATGAGACGGGGGGAGTACTGTTTACTACACTTTTTAAGAGTAAATTTACTCTTTATCAAAACCTTATGCTCATACGTCATTTGTATATTTTTAATAAACTTTTTATATTAAAATTGAAATTGTTTTTGTTTTAGAATCTACAAAACTTAATACGGATAGCAAAAAATAAGAAATCACAAAACTTATATCTATAGGTACAAACATAACAAAAAGCTTATCTATTAAATTCTCTATTTAAATTGAATCTACCAAATAATATGTGTGAAGAATTTGTTAATGCTTTGAGATTGAAGCAGGACTTCTCTTTCTTTTGAGACTTCTTTATATGTTATATAGGGATTTGCGTTAGATCGCCTAAGAATTAAGGAATGTAATTGACTTCAAAAATCTTAATTATATCTTATGACTAAAAACGTCAACCACATACACTATGAAATAGAAGTTTAAGAAGTTAATGGTGTTTAAAATCGATTTTGAAAAGGCGTATGACTCTTTATGTTGGGAGTACCTTGATTATGTGATGATGCAGTTCGGGTTTGGGAGTCGTTGGAGAAATTGGATTAGAGAATGTTTGTCTTCGGTTAGATTGTCAATTCTGATAAACGGTAGTCCAACCGATAAAATTTCTATGTATCGAGGGTTACGTCAGGGAGATCCTTTATCTCCTTTCCTTTTTATTTTTGTAATGAAGGAACTTCATTTATCAATTCAAAAAGTTGTGGAAGATAAACGGATTACAAGGGCGTCTGTGGGCGAGAATAATATCAATATATCGCACTTATTTTTTGCGGATGATGTTGTCTTCTTGTCTGAATGGAACGCTAGGGGGAAGGTAAGATGGTATGTTTACCATGTGCTTAATGATTTCCATACACAATCAGGTCTTAAAATAAACATTGGTAAGTCTAATTTGTATGGGGTCGGCACTAATACACAAGATGTTCGTAACATGGCTCGTGCATCGGGATGCGCAGATGGGTCTTTGTCATTTTCTTACCTAGGTACTAGGGGTGGTAATTCAGGTCGGGTTCGGGTTGACACATTGGCGAGTTAGAAAACCCCAACCCGAACCTGACATATTTAAATAATCGGGTCAGCTATGTGAACCCAAACCGGTTTACACATAACACGAACCTGACCATTTAATCCGTATATATACTTGGGTTGGCGGGTTAAATATGTTACACGGGTTGAATGGGTTAAACGGGTTTTACGTTGACCCATTTAACCCGTTTTATATACGAAAGTTGGCACTTTACACGGGTTAAACACGCTAAATGGAATTGTGGATCGACCTGTTTAACCCATTCAACACATTTAACCTGTATAAAATATAAATATTATAAATTTAAGAATGTTGGTTTTTTTGTTGTAACAATGCATATATTTAATGTAACCACACACATTACTTATGACTTATAAAAATATTAATAATAACATGCACTAAAAGTCTTATAACACACATTAAATAATCAATGTCATTTTTCGGTTATAAAATAATCAACGTGCGGTGTGGTGCGGATTATGTGGTTCGGTTTTACGGGTAAAACCGCAACCGCATCGCATTTTGCGGTTTTTCTTTTTTATTAACACCATCCACTGGTTTTTGTAGTCGTGCGGTTGTTGCGGTTCGGTTTTTGCTATTTTACGGATTGCTATGCGGTTTTTGCTCACCCCTACTAATTGTGTAGCTAAATATCTTGCATATACCTTCGTTTTAAACGTTACACACAAACCTTCGTTTTTTTTCTTTTTGTTATTTGTCAATAACGCGTAGCCAGGGTTGTTCCTAAAACTTTTTACTTGTTTTGGGGCCTATGCAAAATTACATATAGAAGCTTTTAGAAGGCATGTTATATATAATAAAGTGTCACAGTTTATAAGATATAATGTAGTTAGTTATTTAAACATTGAACATATTACTTATTTAAAATATTTTGTCATCACTACTACACAAAGGCTTATATAGATCACTCCATATAGTGCGGTTTTGTTAAAATCCGTTTTATATGATGGGAAAAGGGAGGAAGTTTAACAAAAAGAACGGTTATTAGGATAAAGACCGATCTATTTAATTTTAATAATAAAAAGAACGGTTATTAGGGAAAATACTGATCTATTTAAAAATGTTATATTTATACAAGAAAACTATAAACTAAATAAATCGGGTATAAGTAAATAACCCGATGTATTACTTTAAAATAGTTTTAGCGGGATATCTTTTAGTTTTTGCCGCTTCAACAAAAAATTCCGAAAATTTTGAGCACAAAACCTATGCCCCATTTCCCCAAAATCAAAAACACACCAGCCCTCCCCACTCTCACCAAACAAACCCTAATTTGACAAAATCTAATTAAATTCGTCTCTGGTTATAAGATGAGTGGACAAACCACATATGTGGAAATTATTTTATAAACCCAAACTTTGATGAATATCAATTTTATTTTACTTATTGTTCTTTTTATGACCGAATATACACGGGCTGCTCTTTATGCTGCACTATCGGTTCTCAGTCAAGGAAAGAAATGGGTATTACTCTATAGGTATATGGCAAATTCATTTTATAGTGGTATGGAAAGCATTAGTGTTTTTCACTATTTTTCATATGTTTTGGTTTTCGTATGCAGTACATGGAGGCATGGCATATCTCTGTCGACTTTATATAGAAGAAGTCTTTGTTCCGGGCTAAGTCTGTTGGTAAGTCTCGAGTAACTATGAACTCATACTTGTACTAAAGGTAGCAATATGGTTGGGTTGGGAAACAAGTTGTAACGGGTTGGTTTGAAATGGGTCAAAACGGGCCGGGTTGACTAACAAGCTTTGTCTGTTCAGTTTTGGTATTTTTGTTAATTAAGATTTAAAAACACTATTGTTTAATAATCTAAATCTTTGAATAAAACATTTTAGGAAGTTGATGCTAATATACAAAGACTTTGGCTGGCTTTCAACACGCATGAGTTATCACCCTTCTCGTTCAACTTAATATTTTTGGAATTGACCGGTTTTAGATAAATTACAACGTGAATCGACCTATTCATATGACAACGGGTCGAATTGCCACATTTAGTGTTGGTTTTGAATTTTGACTTTTATATGATAAGTTGTCTCGTGTTAAATGGAGGCGAGTTTGATGCTTAACTTGTTTAACAAATTTGAGGTGGTTGGAGATACTAAAGGCGCTGTGTTTGGTGGTTGGAGATACTAAAGGTGCTGTGTTTGGTGGTTTAGTTGAGGCATCCTTGAGACCATCAACAAAGAAAATATACCAGGTATCCTAAATTGAGATAATTCCTAGTTGGTATATATTGATTGATACATCCTAACATAGATGTTTAGCTGAGATACTTCCTAATTACTATGCAGGGATCAAATAACACATTTGGTTTTACAAATGCATCTGGTCCTCCTGTTATATTTCGTCCAACAGGTACTGCATTTTCTTCCTAATACGCGTAAACCACTTAGCTTTCTCCGGGTTTTATAGCTAAATGGTTAGAAACCAATATGCTGCTTCTTTGTATTTGGTTTCTTATATTGCAGCAAGTCTCTTCTATATCCACTATATCATTTTAGTGGGACTCTTTCTGTGTCATGATAATTGCAATGTTTGCCAAATTGTTTTAATTTTTTTGACATAGTATGAGCTTAAATACTTGCATAGCCTAATTGCTTTTGTATTAAGCAGGTTCCAATCGCTATTTCACTTTGTGCTCAACCGAGTATCTAGCCCTTGGTGGTGGCAGTCATTTTGCATTGTATCTTGATAGTGACTTGTAAGAGACTCTTTCTCCCCTGGCGTAATTTCCATTTGAGGACATCAAAATTCTTTAGCTGGCAATTTACATTTCGTTTTTTTCAGATTGAACCACATAAGTCTCAATATTAGCCACAAAATTGGGGCTTATATTATATAAGCCGAAATCAAATAAGCTCATAAGCTCATATATAAGCCATGAAATAAGGTAAAAAGTTTCTTACTTTTCTTATTATTTTGATCTTAATAAAGATTATGTTGTGAGTTTGTATCTGGTAGCATCCGAAGCTTGGGAAAGTCAGGCACTTGCAATCAAGTGTATGACAGGAGTGTTCATGAGGCATCTTTGTCCAACGCGAAAAGTGGACTCAGGATTAAAACATGGCAGGTAACATTCACATTTGAAACTCAGATTATTGCATATTTAAATATTTGATTGTCTGCATTATTCTATCTGCATTAGGGAGGTACGGGTTTTGTCAGGAATGTTGAATATGAGAATGTGTGGATGATGAATGTTTCACGTCCCATTATATTTGATCAATACTACTGTGAGTCAAGCAAGGCATATCCAAACAAGGTATGTATTACCCAAAGACCTGTCTTGTTTTGGCATGTCCCATCATAGGAAGCAGGTGGATAATATTGTTTGCTAATATGAGTAACTTTTGCCGAAAGGAGGTGGTGGTTGATTGATAAATATAAGTGTTGCTCAACTATTTATTCATGTATGTTGGTTTGGCCTATTGTTTTTTTTACTTACTGGATTGTGAATGTGTTGTGTCCGTGTGGGTATGAAATTTTAAAATTGATATCACTTTAAAGGAGTTATGTGCTTAGTTTGCTATGCCTTTAATTCTCATTATCAGTTTTCTATCCATTTTTTTATTATCGACACCACTAGTACTTGTGAAAGAGATGCAGGGATTCGGTTTTTGTTTTGTCGAATTCGAGGTGCCTGAAGCGGTTCAAAAGGCGATCGAGGTATGTGAGTTGCTGATACTTGTTTCTGTTTTTAGTTGTAAAGTTCACTTTATGCTTCGTGATATTATGTGACTATGGTCCTACTTCACCTTACTACAGGGAAAGCTAACAAGTTTGACGAGAACGAAGGGTTCAAGCCAGAAGTCGAATGGATGCTTCATGATATTATGCGACTATGGTCCTACTTCACCTTACTACAAGTACCCATTGGAATCTCTTACATTGCTGTTTTATAAGAATCTTATGAGCTATATGGGCATTGGGGTCATTACAGGTTGTTTATACTTAGTAGGCGGTTGCTAAAATAACACTTTGTGTGTCTTTGTCGTTTGTACTCGGTTTGACCCATTCCCAGTGTTTGTGTGTTCCAATTATATTTATCTTTTTAAAGTTTTTCCACATGGCATTATATGATCCTCGGCTCCTTGAGTTGTGACGATCTAAGATAAGCTACCAAACACCATGAATAATACTTGATGTACTGTAAAGAATAGGCATATGTCATAGAAAGCTAATGAAAATAGCATTGTCAAAGCGTTAATACAACAAAGCAATAGGTGTGGTGGATATTTATTAGTTTTATGTTAACTCATGCAGCAAAGTATGCGGACTATGGTTTCATACTCTTCACCTTACTACAGGTACCCATTGGAATCTCTTACATTGCTATTTTATATGAATCTTATGAACTATATGGGCATTGGGGTCATTACAGGTTGTTTGTACTTAGTAGGCGGTTGCTAACATAACACTTTGTGTGTCTTTGTCGTTTGTACTCAGTTTGACCCATTCCCGGTGTTTGTGTGTTGCAATTATATTTCTGCTTTTTAATGGTTGTTTCCAAACTGGTCATTTATGATCCTCGGTCCTTTAAGTTGTGTGACGTTCTAACGGAAGCTGAACAAACACCATGAATTAATACTTGACTGTACCGTTAAGGACATAGGCATATGTTCCTTTTGAATGCTAATGAAAATAGCATTGTCAAAGCGTTAATACAACAAAGCAATAGGTGTGGTGGATATTTATTAGTTTTATGTTAACTCATGCAGCAAAGTATACCAACATTGGTGTTTTATAACCCAAATAACCTATATTTTTTCTTTTTTTCATTCACTAATGCTTATGGACATCGTCTTTGAAGTATTTTGAGTAGGAAACACAATAAATTCTGTGTGTGTCATGGCTTAAGTTATTGCAGGTATTATTCTTAAAGCCTAATGTCATCTATGAAAGTTTTGGGCCATTTGGCTATGTTTTCTCTTTAATGAGAATTAAGAATGAGGTTATATTGTTCATCTTTTATCCATCAGTTGAATGTCCTCCAATGTGAATTTTTATTTAACACTTTGGATTACCAATATGCACTTGTAATCCTATTTAGCACTTGTACTACTATATCTTATTCTAATTATGATATTGTGTTGGTCTGTGTAGATTGATTGTGAAGGCATTAGTTGACTGTGTGATGGATGCTAAGAGACTAATGGCAAATTACGACGTTAATGTCCTTACAAAAACTATATGATGGATGCTAAAGAGATTAATGGAGAATTGTGACGTTAATGTGCATCTTAAAAAACCGGTTATTTTTTGTTTTTGGATATTGGAATGCTGTTTTTGTTGCAGCCATTTGTATTAATATATTTATTGTATTTGTTATGAGTGAATGAAAATTCAGCAAGATATGCATTGTGATGAAAATCTGGAATTTTTTTTTGTCTGAAAATTGCTTTAAAAGAGCGGCTATTATGTATTAACCGTTCTAATTGTGATGTTAAAAAGATCGGTTATCAACCGATCTATTTGTGTTCCCCACATATAGATCACCCTTATATAGAGTGGTTCATAACCGATCGATTTGAGGTGTTTCAACCGCTCTATTTAAGGTTTTTTGTAGTAGTGCATATGTCTGTACTTCTTTGTATTTGGTTTTGGCACTTTGTGTGCTTTGTTCTATATTTATCCACTTTTTCAAAAAAAATATATATTTACTCATCTAAATATTTTTATTCGTGAAAAATATGTCTGCTCATGTAAATATTGGGGCTATTAAAAGTTTTGAAGCCCGATGCGGTCGCCCATCTTACACACCTTTAAAGACGTCCCTGCGCGAGCCCGGTTGATAATAATTGGTTGCATTTTTGCACCCAATAAGCACAAATTCAAGAGTTAAAAAATGTAAAGCGATTGATTTATTCTGGAAATACTAGCATGCAGTGGGATATGTGTATGCACAAACTGAAGCGTGCAGTGGGATGTGGTATGTAAATATAAAGGGTCTAAAAAGAGTTTATAATAATAATCTTCCCACCCAGCCAGCTATCTCACAAATAAATGGCTCCTTGCTCTGTTTTCATTTCTTATGTAATTCTCATCACTTTTAGTTTAACAACATGTGTGAAGTCCAAATCAGTTGTATTCCAACTGACCCATTCTCTTTCAAACTCACAATTATTATTCAACTCAACTCACATGATTTCTTATCTTGCATATATTTGCACATGATAAATGTAACTGAACCATGAATATACCGTTTAGACTTTAGAGCCATGTCTCAAAAGTTTAACGTATATGTATATTAGCCATGGGACTTATGTAGATATTGAAAGAGTCATCGCCTGAAATAAGAACCAAAAAGAAAATAAAGAATGTTTGTATCATTTTTAGTTTATGGAGAATTTTACTTTACGATAATGTCTATTAAATATGTATATGGATGTAACCCCAATTAATAATTTATATTGTTACTTTATGATTGGTATAAGTTTTTGATTCAAATGGTAGTTATTTGCATGTGTAATGTGATTGGAGCTTATGTAGTAATTATGTGTAGATACCATGAGTGGTGACTTAAAGCTCGCTCGAGTTGAGACAACTGATGTCGCCAATGTTGTCTTAAATGATAAGTTGTGGTTGGCATGGGAAAAGTATTCCCAGACATCAAGCTTAAAGACTTCATGTAATATATGTGCATTCGCCAGTGGAATGCGTGAAAAGGGTAACGTACTCAGTAACTTATAAAATGCTTACTTTTGTGAGCTTATTTACTAACTTAGCTACAATTTTAAAGTTAAATTTGTTAGTTTGGGTATCGATTCATAATGGGTTTGTTTTAGATTTGGGTGGGTTGACTTACTATTTATAAGCAAGCTTGTTTCAAATGTAGTCATCACAGGATTTGATGGGTCTCTAGGTTGCATATAGTATATGTTTTTTACATTCCACGCGTTACGGTCTTTAAATGTTTATTTTTGAAAAAATATTTTATTTGAACAACTTAATTATACATTTCTTTTAAGCTGCCCCGTGATTTCACGGGCGTATAAGCTAGTTCATTATAATTAAACATTTTATAACCACAACAAGAATCTTATTTCCACACATTTATTGTACATGTTATACAAGTACAACTAGCTAGATTTATTTGTCGTGCTAAGCACGGCCCATTAGCATAAATAATTAACACCTTAAAGATTGAATACATAGATTTTTAAAAACCATCTAAGCCTATTGAAAGTAAAAAAAGCATTTCATGTAAGTAACTCCTACTGCATATGGAATGAGAAATAGAAATTGCCAATACTACAAATCATTCACAATACAAATTTTTGTCACATACTCCTATCAATAAAACCCACTCCACCCAATCTCCCATGTGTCTTGTACTCCTCAGTACTTCTCACACCAGAGTGTTTGACAAGTCACTCTTTGATTTCTTAATTACGTGTTGACTTATTTATATTTTTAACATGATAATGCAAAAACTACATATACTATGAGTATCATACAAATATGATAATAATTTCGTCAAAACACCTATAAATCAGAACCCATCACATGAGTTAATCATTAATCTTACGATGTGAGGCAGTAATAAGCTTACCCAAAAACTTATATGGGCTGTACTTACGCTCCTAAACTCATCAGCCCCTCCAAAAAGCTTAAACAAACAACCCCCTAAGTTATGTAAATATTTGTGTATAGTGTTTCCAAAAAAAAATCTCTGCCTCTTTGTGTTCTCACCTATCTGTTGTGCTAAAAACTATGACACTTCTAATGTAACATGATCACTATTTAATGCAGAAATCAAACGATGAGTACAAGTCTCTGGAAATTGCAAGACTTGAGAAAAAAGTGCAATCCTTGGCCCTTGAGTTAGATGCAGCGAAGTTGGCTACAGTGAATGAATGCAACAAGAATGCTGCGTAACCAACTAGAAATGCCGTTGAAAGAAAAATCTGCACGGGGAAGAAAAATTGTGGGGATGGCCGACCAGAAAAACGAGAATTCACATTTGAAGGTATGTAGATGTTAGAACAAACTAGATGTACCCGTTAGGTTATGTATAGGTTGCAAAGTCAGTAAGTATGGTATTAGTATATAGTCCTAAAGTCTAGAAAAGCATGGCAATAGGCATGGGTGAACAACCGAGTATGATGGACAATTGCTCGACATGATCATAAAAGAGAGTACACCTACTCTCTCACATACATCACATGGAGATAATCTAATACAATAATGTTCTTAACAGTTAAGAACACTATTGTATTAGGTTATCTCTATGTGATGTATGTGAGAGAGTAGGTGTACTCTCTTTTATGATCATGTCGAGCAATTGTCCATCATACTCGTTTGTTCACCCATGCCTATTGCCATGCTTTTCTAGACTTTAGGACTATATACTAATACCATACTTACTGACTTTGCAACCTATACATAACCTAACAGGTACAACTAGTTTGTTCTAACATCTACATACCTTCAAATGTGAATTCTCGTTTTTCCTGGTTGGCCATCCCCACAATTTTTCTTCCCCGTGCAGATTTTTCTTTCAACGGCATTTCTAGTTGGTTACGCAACACTGCATTCTTGTTGCATTCATTCACTACAGCCAACTTCGCTGCATCTAACTCAAGGGCCAAGGATTGCACTTTTTTCTGAAGTCTTGCAATTTCCAGAAACTTGTACTCATCGTTTGATTTCTGCATTAAATAGTGATGATGTTACATTAGAAGCGTCATAGTTTTTAGCACAACAGATAGGCGAGAACACAAAGAGGCAGAGATTTTTTTTTGGAAACACTATACACAAATATTTACATAACTTAGGGGGTTGTTTGTTTAAGCTTTTTGGAGGGGCTGATGAGTTTAGGAGCGTACTAGCTAGTACAGCCAAAATAAGCCCATATAAGTTTTTGGGTAAGCTTATTAGGATGGGCATATAAGCATATATGAGGGGAGTGGGGTGGGGGGGTTAAAAGCTCAAATTTTATGGCTTATTTGAGTGGTAGGTTTATCTAAGAGTGTTATAGAAAAAGACTTGTATACCCTCATATAACAAATAACAATTGCCTTGATGTACTACCAATCGCCATTTTAACTCATTAACTATAATAAGCTAACCCAAACACTAAGCATAAGCTTATAAGTAATGAGCTTATTGTTTATAAGCCATTAGCTGCTTATGTAAATATTAGCAAAAGCCTAAACCATAAGCAAAGACAAACCTTAGCACACATAAGATTATTGTAATCCAAGAAAAGCATAAGTCCATAAGAATAGGCTAAGTATTTGAATAAATTATGCAAGGAAATTAAAGTTGAAATTCAAACCAATACCCTTATTTTTTTTCACAAGTTGGCGCCACGTGAGATCCTCTTGCTGCTTTTCCAGCTTAGATTTTGCTAGACGCAAGGCACCAGTCTCATTAGCCTCCTGTCAAGTGTAAAATTAAAATGATATGTTATTACACAACTAGGAAACAAAATACGACAAATAAATAAGAAGGAAAACAAGTGTTTTACAAATACTAGCGAGGCCTTGATATAATCATTTGCAGTGTTGTAAATATCGCTCAGCGGTACCTCGGCGATCGACCACCTTTAAGCGATAAATCGGTCTTGGCGGCGATATATCGGTTTCTTGGCGGAGACCCTAAATTACAAAGGAAATTTTTAAAAAAAATATATATTTACAAATTTTTATTAAATTTTTTAGTTTTTCCAACTTTTTTTAGTTATATATGTTATGTATATGTTACTGATATAAGTGTTATCTCTAGTATTTGGTATGTTTAAATTAAAGCCCATCAAGTTATTAGCCCAAGAAACCACTTTAAAACCTAACTTATTAGGGTTAGGTTAAAAAATGGAAATGCAGCCTCTTTCTTCTCCTTTCTCTTTTATAACTTCTCTACTAGAAAACACCATCATAAGCAGAAAATCTAACCACAAAAAATCGGCCGTTTTGTTAACTAGCATTGACCTAGGCGGCCGATTTGACCGATTTGGCCCGCCTAGGCGGTCCGTTGACCGATTTTGACCAAAACGCCAAGTTTGGCCGATTTGCTAAAAATCGTGGCGGTGGACCACCGCCAAGCTATATATCACTGATATGTCGGCCACCATGACCGATTTTTACAACACTGATCATTTGGCAGCAGTAGCATCATATAAGGTTTATCAACAAAGCGTAAAACAAGGTTCCTTACCTTCTTAAGTTTCGTGAACTGTCTCTTAGCCAACTTTATTCTCCAAAGACACTGTATTGTTGTGATATCAAGCTGACAATGTCGAAAGGCAGAACGAGTCTTAAACATCCTCCATCCAGCTGTTGAAATTCAGGAAAATAAAATGAGATTGTGAAATCAATGTTCCTTATTTTGCGCCTTCAAAATATAAGGTTCATATTGTGCAAAGTATACATGAAAACTATACCTGGATTTTAGTGGCATCTGTAGCTTCTCCCTTTACAACATATATATTTCTAGAATGATGGCCTAAAACAACATCACTGGACATTAGTGAAACCATCTTGTTAGAAACATATATGCTGCAAAGGGAGAAGCTGCAGCTGCCACTAAAATTCTGGTAAAGTTTTCATGTATACTTTGCACAATAGGAACCTTATATTTTGAAGGCACAAAATAAGGAACATTGATTTCACAATCTCATTGTTTTCTGATTTCACAGGCTGGATGAAGGATGTTTAAGATTCGTTCTGCCTTTTGACGTCGTCAGCATGATATCACAACAATACAGTGTCTTTGGAGAAGACCCCCAAAAAGTATGTTGGCAAAGAGACCCTTCACAATGAGATTGTGAAATCAATTAGTGAAGTACTACATCCAAATAAATCAAGTTAAGCAAATTTGTAGATAGTTAAACAATCCCAACACAATTTTATATGATTTGGATTATTACAGTAAGTATCATCAACAACAACAACATACCCAATCCAGCCGGAGCGAGGTATGGGGAGGTGAAATGTAGACAGTAAGTATAGAGACTTTAATCAAATAAACTCGTTTTCAAGAATGCTGTTTTAAATAAAAAAAATTTACCTGAAACAGTTGTGCATGGAAATCCACAATATATTCACAGTTAATCCACTAGATGGAAAACTAGGATTTATCAATTATAAACCTTTTACTAAGCCATAGTTATTGTAAAACAGTAACTAACAAGACAAAACCTACAAGTGTACAAAGCGAACTTCTATAATATAGATTCTTCAATTGTCGAGACTTTTCTTTATCCACTTACCAAGTAATGAGAAAAAAACAATCATCACTTCCTACTTAAAAATTGAGCAAAGATTAAACTTTTTTTTAGGTAAAGAGCAAAGATTAAACTTGTATTCACATGATACTATTTATATAGTTATGGAATTACTATAACAATCTAGTAACAGATACCATTGGGCCATTTCTCTAGTGGTATCACTCCCCCACCACACATGTCTCGTTGACTGGTCATGGATTTAATCCGGACTCATTGCCTGGGGCTAGAAAGGGGTGACTAACAAAGAAAAGAAACTATAACTTGCTGTCACACCCCCAAATTCACTGCAGCGGAAGACTGGATTTGGGATTGTGACTTCATGGCGTGAAGAGGACTTGATACGAGAGATATACCTCTACATGCCAATATACCAATGCAGACTCCATATATTCCGTAATGTAGTACACCTGAGAAAAACATTGCTAAAGTGTCAACATAAAGTTGGTGAGTTCATAGGTTTCGTTGTTTGATAATAATGATGAACCACAAGATTTATAACCATAGCATGAAATATAGCCATCCCATATATCACAATGAAAAGTATTTACTATTGTCTAAGCTCATGACACTGAAGCATTAACATACATCATCATAGATAAGCCCGTGCAGATGTTCAACCCGCAACACCCGTATATGACTCAAATGAAACTGTGTTTGCTTGACTAATGTCAGTCCAAGACAAACAGGGATTGTCAATCCCGATAGATCTATCCATAACATTCGCGCTCCCTCAACCGGTCATCCGGTCAAGAAATTGACAGCTCATGATAAGTTGGGCAATATAGCAAGTTGGGTTGAATAGTGACTTAGACCCAGATAGTAAATCAGTAAATGTACTTGTGTTCAACTGTTAAAAATTAGGCAATGTTCTCACCCCAAAAGATGAATTTAAAACAGTAAAGTAGGGGCTATGAAAACTCACCTTGTCGGTTAATCGTCGAAGATTGGAAACGGATTTTAGGCACGCCAAATAGCGACTCAACCAAACACCTAAGTAATTGTACAGTTTCTGAGTTTACATTCTAAAATTTAATGTACGAAGTAAATTATGCAAATGGTCAAAAGGCATGGTCGTTTAGGAGTTAACGTCTTATGTTTTCAAAGTGTTGATTAAACCGTTGGCTCTAGGGACGACCTTACAACTATAAGCGTTAATACATGAATTTATACCATTACGCGTCGTAACTTATATTTACTCGTCTATGTGATTTATATCTAAGAATTATAAACATTAATTGTAAGTTACTAAGTTTATACATTTTTCTTATCGCATTTATTTATTTACATTGTAGTCATTAATTAATTTGTGAAATTATCAGGTTCATACATCACGGTTCGCTCAACTCGTTTAAGTTTCTTATCAGAATATATATATTTTTAATCCCTTGACTTTCCCCATAATAATATATACCACTCTTGTATTTTTACACTCTTATCCCTTTCGTGTTTAAAACCGAGTAAGCTTTAAAAATATTCTTTTTGCGTTAACTAAGTTTTATAAATCGTATTAAACTTATTCACCCGTCTAAGACTTGGTCTTCGTAGTTACCCATCTCAAAGTTATTGAAAAATGTCATTTAAATTTTCTAATTATCGAAAAATCATTTGCTCGTTAAGAAATTTCCAAACCCGTTTGGGTTTTGTTGAAACGCCCCGAGGGCTCGAACAACATGCATGTTTTAATATATATCTTTCGACTACTTTATAGGGTAATTTATATAATGGTTTTAGGAGATGTTTACATGTATCCTTTCTACATAATATAAAGTAACCAAGGGCCTACACCATGTTTTCTCTCTCATTTTCTGTCGCATACAAGTTGTATTCATGCAAGTTTTTAAAAGAACATCACATGTGTTATTATAAAATATTACCCACATGGCCACTATTTTTCTTTTCCTTTCTCTGGTTCTGGTTTGGGTCGAGTACAGATAGTGGTTCAGAACCAGTTGTGTCTTTTGTTTCTTCACTCACGCACCCTTAGTAATATATATGTATATGTTTCCTTCTTATTCACAGTATATGCGCATGCATGTATACTAATATAGTACCAATATTACCATGGCCTACATCCCCTTTTTTTTTCTTTGGTCTATGTCGCAGCCCACAGTGGGTTTTATCACCACTGTTGTGGCATCTTGTTCCTCCTAACTCACTCAAATGTATATATCTAGTTCTCCCATTAAAACCCACCTGGTACCCGACTGGAACACTTGG